>SNQJ01S0189584.1:1123-18094 GCA_010110895.2 Picea sitchensis | reverse complement strand
GGTCTACGAAGCGGGGGCAATCAGTGATATTAAATATATCAGGGTTGGTAATCTGTGTAAAATCTTATAATCAAGGTTTGTCAAACTTGTTTTGATTATTCTAGATCGACGTTTTCTCAACCTTCAAAACTTCCTAAGTTTACAGAGGAAAGGGGAAAGCCATTCTCAAGGGATCTTCTTTTGAGCAAGCTAAAAAGTTCAGACAACTTGTTAAACCACTTAAGATATATAGATTTAATCTCAACTTAACCATTTTAGTCTGAAAAGAGAAAGATGTATATCGACCTCTTTGAACCCAATCATTTGATGAACGTTCAATCCAAAAAAGGAATATCTTCAATTTTCATGCACCTACTTTAACAGCTAACTTTTAATTCAGGGTATCTCTGTAGAACTCATGTATTTACAGGTTTGAGCTGAACGGTACAGAAAGTCGAGAGTTTTAGTTCCATGTTTTTATGATTTTATAAATTTTATTTTTTGAAATAATAAAAATTTATTTATGTACATATATTTTGGAAAGAAATCTGTATGTACACAATTGTTTTATTTGTTCTGATTTTTATTTATTTAGATATATATAAAATATTATTATTATTATTTATTATTTTTATTTATTTTTTTTTTTATTTTTTATTATTTTTTTTTTTTATTCCATGTAAGGTTTTAGGAAACGTGCATTAACAGGAGCGTTTAGAATTTTACCATCTAAATTTTCCAATAAAAAAGAGTTGTTACCTTCGGAAGATGATATTTTAAAAGGCCCATACCAGATGTGATCAAATTTACCGTTTTTACCAGAATCTTCTTTTCGAGCGTCCCACCTGAGAACTAGGTCTCCTGAAAGAAAATTTATGTTCTTAGCCTTGCGGTCAAACAGCAGCTTCATATTATCATGATATTTCTGTAGTTTCTCGTCTATTATATCTCTGTGTTGCTGAACTTCGATTAATTGGTTTATCCTTCTGGTCAGAGGATTTGGCTCTTCATTCTCATCCTGCCACAGCTTCATTACAGGAAGTGCTAAATTTATGGGTAATACCACATATGTACCATAAACCATCTGAAACGGTGAGGTACCAATAGATTTCTTCGTTCTTATCCGATTTGCCCATAAAGCGTACTTTAAATGTAAATGCCAAGATTTCTTATTTTCCTTTAAGACCTTCTTAATTATGTTAATCAGACTCTTATTAGAAGATTCAGCCAATCCATTTCCTTGCGGATAATACGCTGTGGAATGTCCTAGTATTATGTTATATTTCTGACAAAAACTGATCATTGCCATTGACTTAAAAGCTTGGGCATTATCTGTTACGATTTTTCTAGGACATCCAAATCTAGCCAATATGTTTTCTTCCAAAAATTCTATAACCACTGAGTCAGTGGCTTTTCTGGTAGGGATGGCCTCCACCCACTTGGTGAAGTAATCCGTGGCGGTGAGAATCCATCTATGTTGAGCGCTTGAATGTGGATTGATCTCGCCGATGAAGTCAAGCCCCCATTGTTGGAAAGGTGCTTCTACTTTAACAGGGACTAACGGCATAGCAGGTAATTTCTGTTTCCCAGTAAAAAACTGACAAGGATTGCAAGCCCTCACCTTAGCATTTACATCGGGAAACAACTTAGGCCAATAGTAACCAGCCCTTAGAATCTTGTATGCTGTTGCTCTCCATGCATGATGTCCTCCACAGACCCCTTCATGAAACTGATTAATGACTTCTTCTGTCTCCGATTCAACTAAACAAACCAAGAGAAAACCAAGCGGGTCTTTCCAGTATAACTTTTTGTCAGAAATGCAATATTTAACTGCATGTAATTTTAATGTTCTGGCTTTGGATGTTGACAATTCATCTGGGCATTTCAAGGTTAAAAGATACATTACTATGTCTTTATACCAATCGGATGCAATGAATTTGTCTTCAATCTTGTCTTCAATTATCAGATCATCAATCTCGTTCATATCTATCCATTCTTCCCCATCTTGAATGTTGTTCACTCCCAGAGCCCGAAAATTCGATTCAGCTAGCAGTCTGGCTAAACCCTGTCCTTTAACCAATTTAGTTGGCTTGACCTCTAAGTCAAATTCCTGGATTTTCGCAAGCCATCTGCCCCTCTTGCCGTCACTGTCAGCTTGTACTAAAATGTCCTTTACAGCGCTGGTAGGGACATATGCGATGATTTTCGAATGCAGGACATAAGTCCTAAAAGATTTCAGGGCTTTAACCATTGCGTAAGCTTGTTTTTCCATTATGTTGTATTTTAACTCGGCATCTCGGAGGCTCTTACTGAAAAAAGAAATAGGTTGTTCGTAACCCTCCTCATTTTTTTGTAGGAGAACAGCGGCCAATGTATGTTCTGAAGCGAATGAGAAAATGAAGAACTCCTTAAGATAGTCTGGACTAGCCAGTACAGGAGCTTCACTGATAACTTTTTTGATATGATCAAAAGATGCCCTTGCTTCTGTCGTCCACTTGACTTCGCTGTTTTTTCGGAGCATATCTGTGATCAGTTTAACAATTTCAGCAAAATTAGGCACGAATCTTCTCAAAAAATTTATTTTTCCTAGAAAGGATTGAATTTCTTTAACATTTCTAGGAATGGTCAATGTTTCGATGGCTTCTACTCTTTTTGGATCAATCCTTATACCATCACGGGACACTATATGGCCTAACAATTTACCTTCTTGCATGGCAAAATGAGATTTTTTCGGATTTAAAGAAAGACCATACTTACGGCATTTTTCGAAAGTTTGTTTTAAATGAATAATGTGATCTTCATCTGATTTTGAGAATACAGTAAGATCATCTAGATATATTACTACAAACTTATCCCTTTCTCCAACAAAAGCGATATCCATTGCTCGTTGGAAAGTAGCTCCTGCATTCATTAATCCAAAGGGCATTTTATCATACATAAAAGTACCCCAAGGAGTAATGAACGCAGTCTTTTCTTTATCGGATTCACATACAGCAATCTGGTTATAACCCGAAAAGCCATCTATCATTGACATTCTAGTTGCCCCTACCACTTTTTCTAGTACATGATCCATTTTTGGTAGAGGGTAGTTATCTTTCAGAGAAGATTTGTTTAAATTTCTTAAATCAACACATAATCTGATTTCTCCATTTTTCTTTCTTACCGGTACTAAGTTTACGGCCCAGTCAGAATATCTCAGAGGGACGATGATTTTAGCATCCAATAGTTTTTTAACCTCTTTTTCAATTACTGGTAACAAAATCGGGTTGAATTGTCTAAGTTTTTGGTTAAATGGTTTAACACCTGGTTTAAGAGGAATTTTATGTTCTATTACTGAGGTGTCATAAGTTTTTAAATCTTCATAGGACCAAGCAAAAACGTCTTTATACTTTTTTAGCAATTCTGTATATTTATTTTTATTTTCTATCGACAACAATTTAGACAATTTGACATTTTTAGGACTATTTACAGTTCCTATATTACAGTCCTCAACCTCTTCTGGTTGAGGTTGCAGAGTAGACTTGGATGGAATATCTTCATTATTGAAAAGTCTCTCCAAAGGGATCAGACCCTTTGGGATTTGATTATTTTTCAAAACAAGCATCCGGTGGTTAGCGATTTTGTCATGAAATTCTTTTGCGTCTTCACCTTCTTCCATGATCCAGAAAGGGTCATTTTGATTTTCCTGATCAATATAAGTTTTTGAAAACTCATCTACAGATTCAATGAATTTTTTGAGCTGTTCATCATCCTCAAAAACCTGCCAATACTATACATTATCAGGTATGGAAGGTCGGTGTCTCAGCTGAATATGATATTTCAAATTGAAAGATGTTGGGGGATCAAAAGTTGAAGCGGATTTAGCTAAGGCATCGGCTTGCTGGTTTTGAGTCCTAGGTATAAAATGGAAATTTACAGAAGTGAAGAAATTTTCAACTAAATCCCAAACACAGTTTCTATAAGTTCTTAACCTGGGATGTTTTGCTTGGTATTGCCGATTTACCTGTCTTATGATTAATTCGGCATCCCCGAATACTTCAATATTTTTGATATTCATTTTCCGTGCTGCTTCCAGACCAAGTACAAGGGCCTCATATTCGCAAACATTATTAGTACAATCAATAAACCACTGGAGTCTGTAAGAAAAGGGTATTATGAATTGATCATCCGAGGAAATAAGGAGTACCCCGGCTCCAGCTCCGAGATAAGAAGAAGCCCCATCAAAAAACAGCTTCCAAGTTCCCGTACTATATACATTTTCTTTTATATCATTTTTTTGAACTTTTTCATCAATATCTTTATTATCTAAGTCTGTATCGAAGTCATCATCTAACGATAGAATACAATTTCCTAAATCTTGATCTGCTATGTACACAGGATGATTCGTAGGGTTTTTAGGGTCGCTCACAGTAAATTCCATCCGGGTCTCTCTGTATAAACGAGTGAATTGACCTCCAAAAACAGGGATTGTTGCATAAGTCATATCTAATTGAATAGATCCTCCAAGCTTGGCACCCCAAGATATGGATAGTAACATCCCATATTTTGGTGGGATATCCGCTACTACCACATCCATAAGAATGATTTTAGAAGGTATTTGTGCCAGATTAACTACCAGGTCTTTGATCATCCCTATACATTTAACCCTCCTAGAATCAAAAGAGTACAAATCACCGTATGGTCTGGTGATTTCAAGACCAAGTTTATCCATTATTGCTTTGGGCATTACATTATGTGAAGCTCCGGAGTCTAACATACAGTTGTGTAGAAGGTGATCGAAAACAGTGAGCGTGATGTAAAAGGGAGCTACAGTATCTTTGGGACCTTCTACATGCGGACCAAAAGAGATGACAGGTCTATCATATTCTAAGTTGATAGAGTCCGCTTGACTTTCTTTTTCAGAAAAATTTATCATTTTGGCTATTTGTTTCCGATAAATTGGATTCTTGGCTAATTCTACAAGCGGGATAGGAATTTTAATTTTTCTTATTTCATTTTCTAAGTTAAAACTACCTATGGCTTTTTCGTTTTCATTCTGGGGAACTTCCATAATCTTTTTCTCAATTTTTTGTTTTGGTGCAACTTTCTTTTCTTTTACAGTCCGCTTGACTTTCTTTCAGAAACCATCATCTTTGGCTATTTGTTTCCTATAAATTGACTTGGCTAATTCTTACAAGCCGGATAGGAATTTAATTCTTCTTATTTCATTTTCTAAATTAAAACCTCCAGTTGCTTTTTCGCTTTCATTCGGGAACTTCCATAATCTTTTCTCAATTTTGTTTTGGTGCAACTTTCTTTACGTGGTTTTGGAATATTTATGTTCATCAATATTTGCTGTGTTCATCAATATTTACGTGTTCATTCTGCTTTTACTGCTTACATCGCTTGTCTGCAACTTTAGAGTTTTCTTTATTTGTATCATTTCCGGTCAAACCTTTTTACCGGAGCATTAGGAAGATTTTAGTTTCTGATCTTAAGTTATATCTTCCCGCAGACAAGGGATGATGTCATCTCTAAATGTACCTGATATGGATCATCGGGGCCAGGTATTAATGGTAGCTATATCTTCTGTTTTATTTTCTTTCATTAACGATGCCTCATAATCTGTCTAGACACATAGGGATATCTGTTATCATCTCCAAGGCAATCAATATCTTCATCTAGTTGTTCAAATCCACCAAAGTCTTCTTCTCCAATATAATCTCGGTTTTAAAAGGAGCTTGAACTTTTGATCTTCATTTCTTATTATTTTGTTTTGTCCTTGTGATTCAGGGTTTTTTCGGAAATCCTTTCTCGAAAATTATCCCTTATAGGTTTCTCTAATTCCATTTTGGAAATTTTATTGAGAGTTGTTGGATGACCCTAACCATCTCATCTATTCTGCCTCCGTGATTTCCGGACTCAAGGTCCCAATTAATTTTGAAATTTTTGTTCTTTATTCACATTTTCTATCTTTGCCTTTAACTTTCCAGATGCTATCATATTAGATTCTTTCGATGAGGCAAACATCATATTGCATCTTTGGAAGATCTACTGATCGTCTTTCCCTCAACAATAAAGCAAAATCAAGATCAAGGCTCCAAAGAAAAGTTACTTTAGCCGATGGTTGTGAGGGTTTTACTTCGGCTGGGATTTTGTTGTATAATTTGTTAAATCTTTGTATAAACTCTTGAGCACCGGCCTGAGCCTTTTCAGAGTTCTCAATTCTCGTTAGATACAGTAGAGGTGATTTTCACCCCTAATCACCGAGAAACATACTTTTTGAGTGCTTGATAAGATCCCAAAGATCCAACTGGTAATGATCTGAACAAAGTTCTTACTTGTCCTTCAAATGTTTGAACAAGTAGTCCGGAATAGACATTCATGCCTTCATTCCCAAAATGTTCAAGCAATTGATCAAAGAAAATTAATATGTTCTGAACAGCTAGGTCACCTCCGTGAATTTAGGAAGGCTTTTCATGTAGTTTTCGGTTAGATCATGAAGAACAGCAGGAAGCGCTAAGGGAGTATATCTAGCGGCTACTTTGGTAAAGATTACAGGTGGTGGTACTCGATTCCCACCACCTCTCCACTTCCACTGGGGCCACCATCCAGCCATGGTTAGGTTTGGATTTGAAGGTGGGCTGGTGTTTGGGGAAGAACCTTGGAAGATAGGAGATGAAACCTCGGGAAAAGAGAATGAGTCAAAGGAAGGTGGCAACGAAGCGATCGTTTCAAGGGATTCGATAGACTTTGTAAAATTGCACCGATTCAGATTAAAATTTGATAAAAGGTTTTGTTTGAAGGATCTTCTAGATTTTAATATTCGATTTGAGATCGTTGTTTGTTTGCTATCCGGGATTCTCTGCATTTTTTCAAGCACAGCTGCTTTTGTTTGGCGGAGTCGCCGAGTGAAAGATGATTAGCCTTATAAGGTTTTATGTTCTTGTTCACTAACAACAACATAAAGTGTCACGTCAGTATTTCCTGTGAATTAATTCAGAATCTCAGCCCGCAATCCGGTGCCAAAAGATGTTGTTCCTGAGTTTGTGTTTTTAAGGCTATAAAACACACCGCCTAGGCATCCGAAAGTGATAATACTTTAAAAGCTAAGAAACAAAGAAAACTATATCAGAAGCCTGCTTCTCAATCACCGGGCTCTTCTTCCCCTTTGTTTCTGGATGGTTATGTCACGTTCATTCGCTGCCCACGATCGTTTTAACTCGGTTCTATTTGTTGCAGCTTGTAAGATAGTAAATAAGTTTAACGCACACTGGGTTTCTGATCTCGATAAACCGTTCACGCTATTGTCTCCCCGCTTTGGGACTGCCATGGTGATTATTTTTGTTTCTTATATTTTTATGAAATTAGTGCTTCCGTATTATCTAGATGGATTCAATAAGACAACTTTTAAAAATCAATATAGAAAATAAAGACACGAGTAAGGCCGTTTCCTGGTTCAATGACAATTATGATATCAATAAACAATATAACATAACACAAAGAAATATAGAGCTTTAACCAAGAAAGAATTCTATATTTCCATTTACAATGATGAAATAGACATAGATTTTCCAAATGTGCGAATATTATGGAATGTGAGATTGCGTGTCTTAAAAATTACATAAAATAATTTCAGGAAAGATCAATACATTCAACATCCAAAACCAATCTAATAATATAGACAATAACTGCATATAATTTCAGATTGATTCATTCGCTAGAAATATACATCAAGAAGAAATTTTAACAAATGGAACTAAAGAGGGATAGAAACATAGTCACTAAAAGACAAGATTCAATCAGGAATGATATTCCACGAACTTGAAACAAAGTTGTACAAAAAGGTCCCCGAGTTCCAAAATCAAGCCTCTTTGGCCCTACCTAAATCATATTTATATGTTTCTATTCAAAATTTCGCCATAACCAACCAACTTCCTACTTCCCTAAGGCAATAAACTAAATGTCAACTGCTAATAATTTATTACAAAATTCTAAAAACAGAAATACTTATAAAGTTTTAATTCTGAATAGAAGAACTTTCTTCATTTGTTTTAGTTGCTTGAATATGTCTTTCTAGAAACTTCACCAAAGCTTTGGGGACTTCGGGCATCTCGTTTTCTTCCAGGGAGAAAAAACTCCTTTGTAATTCTGGCAATTGGTTTGCAATTGCTTTCTGTAGATTTGATTTTCTCCAATTTCGAACTGGGGCCGTTCATCCATTTCTCGATTTCTGAAATGCTGAATTTTTTGACATTTGCAATTTCCATTTTCTTCTCTTCAAGTTCTTCTCATATTTTCGCCATGATAATTAAGGTTGACTTCTCCTAATGACTCGTGTAGTCAAGGTTGGTTTCATTATGTATTGAATCTTTTTCAATAGAATTAAAGATTTTTTGACAATCTTTAATAACCTTCTCAGTTACTCCTTTATATTCATCCAAATTTGTTCCCCATACTTTTAACATAACATCTCCTTTCAACTGTTCTGAAATATGTAATTTCTGTGACTGTTCAATATCTTCCTTCTGTAAAACACTGATTATCCCTTGGAAAGAATCTCTTACAATTTTAACTTCTATTTATTTTGACACAGCTATGTCTAAAGATCTTTTAGACTCATGGAAATAATTCTAGATGGTTTCCAGATTGCGTATCACTTTTTGTTGTTCCTGTTGGATATCAGTATATATCTCAATTGCTTTGGCCTTGAATTGATCTATTTCAATCACTTGGTTAGTGATTGAGATGATCTTATCTTGGTGCAATGGCCTCAGAGCTCGCTGATCCACTTGTTCCCGGGTGATTTGGATTGTATGCTTTGCTTCGGTTAAATTTTCTTCTAATTTTTGAATATCTTGGATATCCTTGAGTCTCGCTTGCTCAAGCCCCTTTTTTATTCCCCATCCGATCCTCTTTTCATTCTCTTTCAGACTGTTCTGTAACAGTATGATTTCTTGATTTTTCTACTCTATTGTATTGACCAGAAGTTTCTATAGAGTACATATTTGCTGATGCTATGGCTCCCATAGATCATGCCACCAGAAGCAAAATGCACTATCCTGCAGATTTTTCCCATCAATGATGATTTTGTGTCTCTTTACTATTCCTTTCTCCTACGCATCGTGACTCCTTTCAATACAAACAGGTTTTGCTAAAAAGTAGTATGATGAAGGTAATTCATCTATCGATCAGCCCCTAATTCACTCATTTATAGAGCTTCTTCGTGAGGATTTCCAAAAGTTGCATGAAGTGGGGTTAGTGTTGTAATGGGACTGCCCAATTATGTTGAAGCTGTTCCCCCAACGATTTCGGGAATGTCATTGGGGTCTATTGGGTTTGTTTGTATTGCTTTTCCCTTTCCTGAGTGTGCTCCCTTGCTCTGAGAGTCCTCTCACGATTTTGAGGGGTACCTCAGAATTTCCGATGATTCTTTACCATCGGTATCATAATCAATTATAGTATCAAACCAGAGGAATAGATTCACCACTGATGTTGATATTTCTCCCAAAACCCAGAAAACATTGTCTTCTGCTTTGAATGATGCAAAACTTATCTGCATCGTGTGATAAAGTCTCCGTGACTTTGGTTGTCCAACCTCATTATACGACTCCTAATATCCTAAGACGGCCATCATAAAATGACTCCTCATGCTCATATGCTTTTAGCCCACATTGTGCAAAGAGCCCATTAATGATTTGATATGGGTCATGTTTCTTGTGTTCTATATTCACTAGTTTTATTTCACTTAGTGATTCTGCTTCTACTTTAGAATGACCAAAATTCAATAATGCAAATTTTCGTAGATAGACAGGAAAATATGGCCACGATTTCTTCTCATACTTTTCAATTCAATTCCAATACCACCATTTACTTCAGCTGATATGCTACCTCTCAAGAAACCAACCTATCTGGAAGTATTTTTTTGGGAGTGTGTGTGGTGGAATAGCACACCCATAAACCCTAACGTATGAAAAATGTTCTTCAACGAACCAGTCTGCCACCGTTTTAAGGTTTTCCATAATTCAGAGATTCGGGAGGAGGTTCAAACCAAAGAATATCTGGTGCAGTGGAATAATCACAAAGTGACATATCTCATAAAAGCTATCCTTAGCATGGTCTTCAAAGCCAGTATGAATGTGTCTCCCTGCAAGAAGGGTTCCAGCTCTAGCTCATCAACGGGAAAGGAGTTTTAAAACATATAGCATCCATTATATAACCAGACATGTAAAAGGCCACATACTGCCCATTTTCCCTAGCTGTCTTGTATTTTGTAACCTCCTGCAGATAATACTATCCCACAAAAAATCTTGTGCCAATTAAAAACTATGCCCTCCTCGGTATCCTTCTAGGAGGGGTGTCCATTCGTGACTAAAGTGGTTTCGGAGTCCTTTTTTCCAAATAATCTACATAACATCATTACAACAATTCCCCATGCACAATTTAATGAAGCAAGAGCATTCCCGTCCATCTACTCTAAATTTGTTTTGGTCTCTAACCCATTCTTTTATCATGTCCGAGTAAGATTGACCCAATTCAACGCATTCTTTTTGCTGAAATGCAGCTAAAAACTCGTAATTTAAAGTATGCTTATGATTGGGTGATAATTTATACACATTTGATGTGTTCGTCCACGAGCCAAAGGACCTCTCCCCGCCTGCTCAAGATGCTCCTCAGTGAGAAGGTTTGTTTTGTCCAAAGGCTCAAACAATCATATCCGTGAAGGAACTAATCTTAAGGCAACAACTTTATGAAGACCTGTGTTGGTGATATTTTGGAGGTAATTTTCATCTTCATCATCCGAATAAGAGAGTTCCCCTTCCATTTTATCCTCAGAATTGTGTCGCATGATTTGATATTGTGTACTACTCCAGCTGCAGTAGTGTTTGAAATGATATCGCCTTCCAGTTATTCTTCGGTTTTATTTGAAGCTTTTTTGGGCGCCATCTCTGTATGTTCACCAGCTCCGTGTTTAATTTCCGAGCAGCGAGATTCTGAAATGAACCTGAATGCCAATGATGTAGCAGCTCTAAGAAGAATATGCGCTCTGTGTTTTCTTGGGTTCCTGTAGCAGAGAGGAATTTAGCTTAGAGTGACGTAAATGTTTCAAACGTTATTTCAAATATACGATAGTATTTTCGAAATCTTTCCATCTATTACGAAATAAATGCAAAGATATTCCCAATAAATGCTTTTAATGCTTGTACCTGAGACTTTCCAATATTTTCGAATATATAATAGATATCTGTCTAATATGTGTCCTTTATTCGAAATTTGAAAATGCTTTCATCGGGGTTTCAGAACTTTCAATGTCAAGAAAATGAGTCATCGTGAAACCCCGATTGCCGAAACCGCGATATATTAATTAAGTTAAACATTCCATTATTTTAATTAATCCAGATTATCCTTTTCGGAGTTTTATTAATCAAAATCTCGGAAATCGGGAAATCGGGGATCGGGAGATCTGATGATGTGAAAAATTCTATTTGTGAAATCGCGAATGGCGATTTCCCGATGTAATTAATTTTCACATAATTCGTACTTAGCAATAATCAGTTTATTGTCAAACCTCCATTAAGAATTGATTATGATCGGGGATCGGGAAATCGGAGAAAACAATGTTAAGTTTTCTGTTCATTTAAAACCCCGAAACGCGATTTCCCGATGTGATTAGTTCAAGGTTAAAATTTATTTTAGAACGATAGTTATGTTAACGATGAATTAATCATGTATTAGCGCATCGGGAAATCGGAGGTCGGGAGATCGGGATTTCTTATGCATTGAAATTTGTTATTATCAAATAGTGAACTCCGATATCCCGATATGTTTTTTAAAATTCTTAAGTTCTATTATTACGGTTCATTTAGAACATTATTCGAAAAATTATTTGGAGTGAACATTAATTTAATTCTCAATCATTATTTTTCCAAGAATAAACCCCAAGTGTATTTCAAATTCATTAGGTATGAAAAATTTTGTTTTATAAAGATTTTAATAATGTAAAGGCTCCAAAATACCAAAATTTTGTTCTTGAAGTCAAAAATTAAGCTCTGTTTCAACAGTTCATATTCTCCTCGATCTTAATGACCATTGATCCATGGCTTAACACTCAATTGGTCCATGACATATATTTAAAGAGAATGGAGGATCATTTTTCGATGATCGATTGTGAGAAGCTCTCTTGTAAAATCTATCTATAATCTTTTTCATTTGCATTAATAAACTTCTCCAAGTGGTTGTGCTGGCTGGGGCCATGGATGTTTCCCTGTAGGGTTTTTACCACGTCAAAAGATCGGTGTTTTGATCTTTGATATGGTTTTGTGAGTGGTTACTAAAGGTTTTTGTCCTCTGTTGGAATACATGTGTTGTCGAACATTTTTTCTTTATTTACTTGCACCCTTTAAACATTTTACCTCTTATTTTGGCGTGACTTTCTTTTCTTTAATTGGTTTTCATTTTCTTCTTATAGGATAGTTTGAAATTTTGCATGGAAAGAGATGTGTCACATCACAATGGTTATTTCCTAATGTAAAATAAAGGCATTTATCTAGGTATAAGAAGTAAAAGAAGGTCACTACCAGAATACTGTTATTCTAGTAGCACATGAGAAATCATTATTTGAATGTGTTCCAAATCTGAGGATTATGTAAGAAAACCTAAAATCATGCCAAAGATCATGCAAACAGTTATGGTTTTCAAGTTTTTCATATTTAAATTATTACTTGATCTTATGCACAAATTCAATAACATGGGTTAGATTCTGCTGACATTTCAGTAAATCCCGTTGTCATACCATGACTCAAAAACCTGCAAAGTTATGATTTCAAATTTTAAAAAGAGTTTTGAATAAAGGAAATGTACCTTATTGTTATTTTCAACCCAAATCTGTTTTCATCGGCTGTTATGTGGAGGTATTCTTAGAAGCTCAAGGTGAAACCCTAGCATTTGTGGGTGTAGAGAGTTTGTAGCTAATATCATGTCGACTAAAAAGGGAGGATGAGTTCTTCAATTGGACCTAGATGGGGTCAAATTACTATAACCTTGCCCAAAAATTACGGATAAATTCATTGAAGGGGAATGGTTTAAATTTTGTTGCAAATTTCAGGGGCACCATGAAGAAATTTTGAAGTTATTTTCCCAAAATTTCGATGGTTTTCAAAATCAAGTGGGAGAGTAGTCAATTGCAACAACTTGTCATTTGACTATAAAGGTTGAAAGGTGGTGGAATAAAAGTGAACTTCTTACAGGTCTGTGCAACCCGTTTTTAATCGAAGAACATCACAATCTAGATTGGAGTCAAGGTATTCCAAATAAGTGGCTGAAGAAAGAATGGGAGAATGTCCTAGTTGTTTTCCAAAGGTATATAACCTGTGAAGGTAGGTAGTCTTATGTTCACTATTACCACATGAGATTATTAATTCATTTAAATGGAAATGGATAAATGATCTTTCCCTTTTATCTATTGAAGAGCTTGACCAAAATGGTAAATAAGGTACAATATAATCCAAAAATTGATGATAAAGTCCTTTTTCATCAAGGTATGATTAAAATATTGGTCATGTATGCATTAAGTGAACTTCAGGTGACTTGGAAGCAATCATTGTTTTCGTTAGGGTTGGAGGAACAGGTTCTAAAAACACTAGAAATAACTCCTAACAAAAAAACTAGGATTTCAAAGGAAGTGGGCAATACATCAAGGAGTGCAACAAAGGAAGAAGAAAAGGATTTTCCTATAGAAAGGTAGACTAGATCAAGAAAGAGAAAACTTGTGTTATAGAAAGAAAAAGAGATGAAATAGGAACCCAAATCCTCTCTTTCAAAATAGGGTTTTGAAAGTTGTGACAGGGTTTACACTAGGATAATGACGAGACAGAGGACACAAGAACTATAAAAGGAAAAATATAAACCTGGAATAGAGGCTTATGATATATCAGTCGAGGAACTTCCAATGGAAAGATACATAAAAAAGAATAAAGGTAAATAACCTGCTAGCTTCCCTTATAGACCTAAAACTCGACCTACCGATAAACTTAGAGTTGAGTCTAAATATTTATTCAAGCCCTCTCTAAAGAAATACAATATGATTATATTGGAGGGTGACAGTCCAAAACAAAATCTTGAGAAGAGAAAGTTGGTTAGTAGATCTGTAAAGAGAAAAAAAACCAGAACATCCAAGAAGGGGAAAAAGAAACAATCGCTTCCTAAGATTGAATCTTCTCAATCTTATGAAGGAAAACAACAAGATCCCACCTACAGTCCAGAAATACAAGAACTATCAGATTCATATATAGGAAAAACATATATCCCACCTAAAATTGCGAAAGAAGAAATCATTGAAGAAACATCCTCAAAGGAGAATAAATATGGAAGAAAGGGAAAGAAACCTAAATGATCTATTGATCTGAATAGACCTGCATCTGAAGAAAATCAATATGAGGATAGGGAAAAAAACATAGGATGAACCATGAGAGTAGGGGATTACAAAGTTTCATCCGACCATTAAGGAATTGGATAAATATAAGAGAACACTTGAGATATGGAATGACAAGCTGCAAGAAAAATTTCAAAGACTAAAAGAAAAATGCAAGTCACACAATGAATTGTTAAAGAAAGTTAGAAAAATGAATATTAAGCTACACTTGAGCAACGTGGTTCTTAAGACTTATCTGCAACAAGAAACACCTAAAGGTCAATCATCTTCTCAACAATGAAAATGTTCCTAGGCTATGTCAGTATATAGTTTGTTTCTAATTTTGAGCTCATGCCATCTGAAATGACATTTTTTGGTAGCCTTCCATTTGACAAGATGATGAAGCATTTTGAGAAATTGAAGGAATTTTTGAAAGTACGTTTATGTCATGACCTAATACAAGTTCAAAGATCAAGTCATCAATGCATCTAATTCGGATCAGTTGCTATAGATACTATTTGGCAGGACAAGGATATCTCTGGAGTTTTGATTTGGCCTAAGTTCAAGGTCTCTTCCCTAGATCTAGGTTTTTGTTATAATACAATTAATGAAATGGAATGTAATCGCTATTTGTTATCCAGATATCAAGTCTCAATAATAACTATAATTGTATTTTAGGATCTGACGAAAACCAACTCTGTGTATAAAAAAGAAATTAGATGACAAAGTTAAGGGTTCAAGTTTTGTGCTTCTAAAGGAACATTTTGACCTAGATTGTAATGCTTGGTATCTACTAAATTTTGCACTCAATGGAAAAATCATTATGATGGTTAAACTGTCTTATTCTTGTGTTATTTATTCTATCTTACTTGATTATAGAGATGGGGGAGGAAGCGACATAAATTTACTGCACATCACTCAAACACACCTTGACCCCGTCACCCTAGCCATAGTTGCATTTTGTTTTGGCTCTGGTGGTTGTGGAAGCTTCGCGATTTCTGGTCTTGAAAGGAAAAACAAAGTCCAACTCTTCCCTCAGAACTATTTTTCCAGGTATGGGTCCTTCTCTTTCCATCCATGATGGTCCCTCTTTATTATGAATCAATCTGTTGTCTTAGGGTTGTATGATATCTGTGCTTTTCGTAAGTCTCGACTGTGTATCAATGGTGTGCTTATGGTTTTCTCTATGAATACTATGGAATTTTGGCGTTTTAAAATTAAAGAATGGATTTGATTGCATGGATAGCCTGTGCATTGTTTCTTTGGTGTAAAATATGTCATTTAGCTTGGGGTTTTACTCTGGTTCTCTGTGGAAAATGATGACAATGGTGTAACGAGCTACGAGTTTTATTTGTGTGGTTTTTTACCACTAGTATAGGTATTATTAGTTGTCCCCCCTTTTTCATTGCGGTCATTGTTATGATTCATTCCTCCAGGTTGCAATACCACTGTTGTGAGTTTTATCGTTCCTTCTTATTTGGTTGAACCCTGAGCTATCGTTTTTTATAGCATCTACTTCACTGTCACTATTGCTGAAATATTTTCACAGTCGAATCTTTGTATCACCCAAAATTTTGAATGGGATCCTGTATATGTGTTGGGTGGCCACAGGTCATGCTCAAGATTTCTTTCACAATTTTTTTAAGTGTTCTCTCCTCTCACCTCTGTTGTAGTGGATGAATGATATGTTGGTGAACCTCACTTTCAAGTATGTTTTTGAAGGTTATAAATGTATGTGGTGTTTGAAAGGGGCACGATCTCTCTATGTCTTTGAGGATTCTTCCTTGTTGAAACAAACTCTCATTACCTCTCTGCAATAAAGTTTAAAAGGCACCTGCGTGTGCTAGGTTTTTGAGCACGACTTGGTTCTGGTATATCGAGCATGAATTGGTTCTGTTCTATTGAGCTCAACTTGTTTCTGTCTCTCCTCGGGTAATTTTTGGCTCTGTTAAGATTTTGGGGTTATAAGTTAAATGACTATGGTGATTTTAAAACAACACATATTCTTTGTTCTTCCAAGATTATACTTGATTGTCTGGGGTTGCTTCTCTGTGATAACTTGTTGTAAAATAAATGCATGGGATCTCTAACTTCAAAGACCATCTTTTGATAGAGCCTCTATTGTTTCCTCTCTGTGATAAATGTTTTTGGAAAAGAGGGTATGGGTTATCTACAAGCCCCGAGGTCTTTCCATTTGGTTGATTTATGGTTATTCCATCCATTGTGGTGTTAAAACCTAGCATGATCATGGTCCCATTTAAATTTAAAAGGAACCTGTGTGTTCTATGGTTTTTTTCTTCTCACACATTATATGGATCTGTCTTTTATTGGCCATTTATTTTAAAAGGAAGTTTGTACATGTTCAATTTCAAAAACTTAGGCTCAAACTTGCACGATATTGGTTAAATGCTATTGTTGAATCAAGATTATGTCGATTATATTGTTGGATGTCTATGTGTGTGTTAAGCCCTAATATTGGCTCATTACCCCTTAATTGGGGCATATTATATTAGTAATGTTATTTTATTTATGCCAGATTTAGGCCATTAGTTGTAATTATACCTCCTAGTCTCCTATATATACCAAGGAGACATTTTCATTTT
>SNQJ01S0189583.1:0-18207 GCA_010110895.2 Picea sitchensis | reverse complement strand
GATAGAGGAACCCACCTAGACCAAAAATTTCGTCCAAATAGGTAAATTTTTCTCACCTTTTTGACATTCTTTTAGAATGATAAAAACTGTTGATAATAATCATTACTAATGAAGGCATCCACCCTTGGTTTGTTTCTCATACCTGCATTAAGGGTTCAAAGAATATTTTCCATCTGTCGAGGTATCTTGGCCACTTCCAAGAAAGGAGAGTAATTTTCACTTTATTGATATTGTCAACAATATTATATGGCATTTGTGATGGTGGATGCGAGGCATTCTAATTCCTCTCAGATTCGGTTACAAAGCATTGGATCTCATGTTTCCTTGGTGTTATTTTATTTTCATTTGAGGTTTGGCCAATAGTGTTATGGTATAATAATTGATTGGCTTGATGTAGCGGGTTAAAAACATATCCTATAGGTCTTTAAAAAAAGTTATAGAGATAGATAACAAGGACCAGAACCAATATGAGGCCAGGCCCACCAAATTTTGAAGGAATACCCTCACTAAAACATCATTGTGATTTATGGAATGCATGTCACACATTTCTAGTAATTGATCTGTATGAATTTGAGAACTTCCTGAACTGTACTCACTGTTGAATATGGGAATATACCCTTGAGGTAAGGTTTGTACCCACTATTGTTGTCCCATCAAATCCAAAGGGCTCATCCGTGACCTTCTTCTTGGATTTCGTTGCTACTCTCTGCCATGTGGTTTCTCACCCTTAGGTATTTCTCTGTCTACTATTTCAATCTATTTTCCTCTTCTAGGACTATCAGGTGGTAATAGATACCTCCTTGTTATGAGGCTAAATTGACTCATCTGGCATGAGTGAAAACATGCTCCTCGATCCTTGTATAATGGGTTATTCAAACAAGGCAGAGTTTTGCTAGATTCGATTTAGATAAGTAGAATGTATTGGGAAGTATGTTGGTGATCCCACAATAGTTATCAACTTGGTTAAGTTGTACTATTAACAACTCAAGGGATCTTTACTTATTTATATTTAATTTGGTTTTCTCTGTGGAAAAATAATCAAATAAATAAAAATAAAAATAAAAATCAGGTGGTAATAGATATGGGGATAAGAAGAAAGGTCATCTCAAAAAAAAATTCACTGTATAAATTTCACCCTCAACTATAAGTTCTTGATTTTGTTCAAGAGATATTTTTAACTTTTGGTGAGAACTCCTTCAAATGTTTCTAAGGTTCCCATCATATCATCATCTCTTATAGATTTTCCTAAATTGTTACCACTAGGAAATTAATTCCAATAAATTTGAGGTGCTTGCCTTACCACCCAATTTTATTTTTGTGAAATAACATTCCAAGAATGCATGAGATTAGTGCAGTCTTGAGTTTTTTTTAGAGTAAGATTAAAATTTTTATTTAATATGCTACTTTGATATTCTAAGCCAACATGTAAGTGTGGTTGTATTGGATCTCCATGTGACATCTTGTCCTCAATGGAGTCACACAAATGTTGAATCCTTTTCCTTTTGGGAAGGGCTCAACGTTAATGGCACTCTTTGAGTTTCTTGAATATTCCCCTCAATGTTGAGCCCTTCCCAAAAGGAAAAGACTTCAACACCTATGGATATGATTGGTCACATAATTTCTAGTGTTTTCGTTTAGATTTATGTCATTTGTTTTGTTTGGAGTAGGCACATTCTTGAGGACAATAATCATGGAGATGTCTTGTTTGTTGACAGAGTCACATTAAAAAGTAATATTCTCATGATCAAGAACTTGAACCCATCTAAAATTGTCCCACTATAAGAGAATGTTCTTTGGGAGGCCTTGGGTAATATCAATCTCAATTCATATTCTAGCATATGTGTAGAAACCCAATCGAACCCACTCTAGATCTATGTTTATTTAATTTCCCAAAGTATCTCCAATATCTTTAAAAGTTGATAAATGGAAAAATGAAGGGGAAAATTTGGGTGTTGAACCTAAATGGGTATTTTTGATATAGACATAGTGGTAGGATAGAAAAATGGAAACAATGGAATAACAAAAAGGCCCTCTCTACCACAAAACCAAGGGCCTTGTTCTAATTTTTTTGATAATCAACAGGATTGGAAAACTTATCAGTAAAGAAACCCTTAGAGTAGATATAAACCTCTAATTGTTCTAATTTGTATATGTAAATTATTTTCACGTAGTAAAAGGTGTCACTATATGTGGTGCATTGTTTCCCACACTAGAGAATTGGTTAGGGAGGGATATGATAAGGTAGTCCCCTATTGTTCATCTCCCGCTCCTTCTGCACAAGCACACTGGAATGGATGGCACAAAGTCCTAAAACTCTTCATGCTCCTGAAGAACTTCTAGCAATCATGGAGACTTTTTTAGAATAAATGTAAAGTGAAAGAAAAAATGGTCACCAACTGCTACTAAGAACTAAATATACATTTTAATGTGTAACTATTTTAGTAGACTCTTTAGGTTGTACTTGTTAAGATAGGTTGTTTATTCTCTATAAAATTTTGGCTCCAAGTGGCCTGGCTTGAATTTGTATTGTAATTTTCCAATGGCATTGGGTCTAGATTATGGTGCCTATGTAATTATATCTCCAATCTAAATATGAAGTAAACAATTTCCTTTGTTTTTTTTTTCTCATGGCCATATTTATATAAACACATATATTTGCATCAATTCAAGAGGATTTTGAGAACATATTGCAAGCTAGGGAAACAGGGAAGGGATTCCTAACTAGACATTTCACCTTGGAGTCGTTTTGACATCTATTTTTTACAAAATTGATCTCCATGTAGCTGCTACACCTGAAGAGTGCATTGAAGAAACTTCACGGTTATTTCCTTCTACATAATGGAGACTTGTTTGTCTTCCTGAATTACCTTGCACATAATGCCAATTAATGGAATTGGTTGAGTTATTTGTATTCATAAACTTGTTTCCTTTTTGTAAATTCCTAATATTGGCCCCTTTAGAACAACAGAGTGTTACACCAATATCATTATTTTCAAATCTCATATATAGTCGAGGTTATATGATTTACCAAATTGTAAATATTATTTTCTTACATTTTAGGTTATAGCTTCTAATTGGGTGATATTATTCTTTAATGATTTCCAATTAGTTAGGTGCACTCACCATAGAAAATGTAATCAAGATTTTGAAGAACATGTTTAGAACCTCATTTTATATAATTTTAGAACCTCATATAACTACCAAACAATATGTAGGTGAAAAATGAAAATAAACAAGTATTGCAATAGACTAATGAAATGAGAATATAAATGAATATTGACATGTGGATTTTATCCAAGGAAACAATATGTCAAGGATAAAACATCAATTTAGGGGATTGTTATCTTTGTTGAGTTTCTAATTTTACACTTTTGAGTGGCATCGAGAACTTGTATAATATATACATAAGTGTTATAGTAGTGAAATGGAAAAATAAGAGATTATATCACATTGTACTTGATCTGTATGGATTTTGGTGGCCTCCCACCTATTCCAACTAGTTCATTTTGGCAGTTTTCCAGTTTGCCAGTTTTTTCCTAGTTTTCGGGTCCCTGACTTTCGAGGTTGTTTTGAGGCCCTAAACAAAGTTTTTAGGGATCTCCATAATTAGATTGTAGACTGAGTTAGATTATGTCGGAAACATGTGGATTCCTTGGGTATACCTTTCAAACGGGATATCATGCGCCTAAAACAGAGATCGTATGCAAAAGTTACGACGAAGTTGATGTACTAGCTTACCCCAACGAAGCCCACATGACTTTTGGCACTTCATCTCCTAGGGTTAGTTTTTTGGATGTATAGGGTTTTGGCATTCATGTTTATTGTAAAAAGGCCTTCAGAGCCTCATTTTAATCATCTTCTTGCGAATGAGCACAGTCATCACATCTCTTCTTAGAGATAAGTCGCCACCATTCTAACAAGCTTGTTTTCCGCTGCATTTTACAGTTTCAACTTATTTCCTTATTTAATAGAAATCAGTTTTGTTGTATATATGTTATTATGTGTTAATCATATTTTAATAATATGTATTCATTTCATTCTACTCATAAAATCCATATCAGTGGTATCAAAGCGGTCTGCTCCTTGTAGTTCTTAATCCATGTCCCCAACGAGGTCAAGGTACAAAGAATTGGGTCTCAAGCTTGTTTATCTTGAGGACAAAATATCTTGCATGCCCAAGCGACCTCTCATGGTGGAAAAAAAGAAGGACGAAGGGACAGGATATCCTTTCAAAATGTTGGTTGAGGAATCCCTCATGCAACAGAGGAACGAGATGATGGATAGTTTTGCGCAAATCCTTTGACAGTTACTGACAGGCGACGCATCTTCCTCAAGCAGAGGCACCTCCCCTTTCAAGTAAAAAATAAAATTTGATATTACTATATTAGAAGTTCATATAGACACAAATGTTGTAGACAAATGGTTGAATCTACTAGAAGGGTATTTTTATGTCCATAACTTTTCGGATAGAGAAAAAATTACTTTTACGCTCCTCAAAGTCGTTCCCCATGTCAAAGATTGGTGGGAAAATTTCTGTGAGAAAAAGGAAACAGAGGAACCCTCATTATTTACAGTCATGGCCACCTGGTAATCCTCCAAGGATTTTATTAAGGAACAATACTACCCTGTTGGAAGTTATTCTGACTTGTATACAAAATGGACCACACTAAGGCAAGAAAGAGACCAAGCAGTTCCAGAGTTCACAAATATCTTCCATACCTTGTGCACCAACTTGGGTATCAAAGATTCAGAACGACATATAGTGCTCAAGTATCGTGGTTCTCTGCATAGATACATCCAGACTGAAATGGAATTTCTGGACATCTCACCCTTGGATGCTTCCTATCGATATGTCGTCAAAATTGAGGAGAAGCTCAAACAAAAGACACAGAAATTTGGTCTTGGGAACCCCTCACAACAAAAGACATAAAAGGGAGGCCCCAACCTATAGAAAAAAGGACAGAGAAAATATGGACAGTATCAAGACAACTAGTCCAATCCGCAAGCAAATAAGGACATCGGAAAGACAAATAAAGATACCGGAAAGTGGTGCGACTTCCATAAGAGCGATTGGCATAACACTATTGATTATCGCTCAAAGAAGTTGTTGGTGACTGAAGTGAAAGCCTCTAAATAAAATGTGGGTTCCGACTCTGAGTCAGAACCAGAAAGGGGAAGACAGATCATTGATGTGGAACCTAGTGCCACCGTTGCTACAACCAATCTCGATCCTGATGAACCAGACGAGCCAGAAGAAGCTGAGCACATTTTCCATTCATAGATGTGGGTAAAAGGCACCTTGTTGCACTTCATCGTTGATAGCAGTATCCATAAAAAACTCATATTAGCATAGTTCGTCAAGTAGTTGGCCCTGCCAAAAATGTCGCACCTGCATCCCTACAGCATTGGATAGCTCCTCCAAGGAAGCAATCTATGCATCAGCCAACAATTTCGATTGGTGTAGAACATCAAGCCCTTCAAAGACAAGGTATTGTGTTATGTTGCTCCTCTCAAAGTTTGTAATGTTATTTTGTGCAAACCTTATTTATGGAAACGTCATGTTCTGTATGATTCTAGGCCTCGTATTGTTATTATTACTTTGAATGGGAAAATGTACAGGATACCCGAGGCAATCCCACCTAGTGTTATTTCCTTGATCTCTTCCAAGAAATGCAGGAAGGTCATCTCTCAAACCAAGAAATTTGTCTTCTTCATGATTCTCTCTCTGAGTGAGAGAAATATTGTAGCCACAGCCAGGACCTCCATGATTGATCTCTCCACACAACAGAAGCAAGTGGATAAGGTCATGGAAGAATACTCAGATATCTTCTCCTCACCTATTGGGGTACCTCTGCACTGCCAGGCCAAGCATTCCATCGATCTGACCCTCGATGCACCGCTACCCAATGGGTCAGTCTACCACCACTATAGGTTAGAAAATAAGGAGATCAAGAGGTCGATCCAAGAACTGATCCACAAGGGGCACATCCATCCCATCTCATCTCCTTGTGGGATCTCGATCGTTCTACTGCAGAAGAAAGATGAGCTCTGGCGACTCTACATTGATTACCAGGACTTGAATAAAATCACAGTCCAGAACTGGTACCTGATTCCCTGAATTTACGACCTCCTTAATCAGCTCACGGGGGCCAAATACTTCAGTAAGATTGATCTGGATTCTGGCTAGCACCATGTCCCAATAGAATAGATATATGTATGGAATACTACCTTCAAGTCAAAAGAAGGTCTTTTTGAATGGTTGTTCATGTGCTTTGGTTTGAGAAATTCTCTAGCAACTTTTATGAGGATGATGCACGATGTCCTGCAACCTTTCACCGATAATTTTGTATTGGTGTATCTGGATGACATCCTCATCTACAAGAAGACTTGGGTGAAACGCTTACAGTATATTCATTAGGTTTTGCACACCCTGTGGCAACACAAGTTATATGAAAACTTGGATAAATTCTCCTTCGACATGGGCAAGTTCCATTAATTAGGCTACATCATTGATCAGCATGGTGTGCATATGGATCCATCTAAGATCCAGGTCATTCATGACTGGCCAAACCCAACCACACTCACTGAGCTTCAGAGCTTCTTGGGCCTTGCCAATTTCTATCGCAGGTTCATGTTGGGATTCTCTCATATTGCATGGGCCCTCGACCAAGTAACCATAGGTGGTGTAAGGAAACATTTGTGTGGGGCATGTCCCAACAACAATCCTTTGATGATTTGAAGCAGCGCTTGTGCTCATCCCCAGTACTTTCATTATTGGACTTGCAACATCCCTTTGAGATCGAGACAGATGCTTCAGACTATGTTGTGGGTGTCGTTCTCACTCAGCATGGCCACCCTGTGGCATATTATAGTGAGACACTTTCAGATGTTGTTTGTAAGTACCCTACTTACAAAAAATAAATGTACTCCATTGTACAAGCCTACCGCCAGTGGATACATTACATTCTTGGGAAGGAGACAATCATCCACACCGATCATAAGCAAATACAGTTCATGCAAACCCAAGGAAAATTGTAGAATGACCTCCATCAGAAGTGGTACACATACTTGCAGCAGTTCCACCTCAACATCAAGTATACAATAGGAAGTACCAACAGAGTTATTGATTGCCTTAGCTGACCTCTAGTTGCGACACTCACCACGGTGCTAGACTCTTGTGGCCGCGAGACTTCTGGATGGCCCCACCTCTATGAGACAGACCCTGACTTCTCCACCACCTACGAAATGTTGGGCAAAAACTCAGTGGTTGCTAATTTCCATCTTTAGAATGGGTTGTTGTGTCATCTAGGCCATATCTGTGTTCCATCAAGAGAGCACGCAAAGCTGATTTGGGAAGCTCACTACAGTCAGGTGGCAGGAAACTTTGTTGTAGAAAAGACAGTCGCAGTGCTACAGAAACATTTCTACTGGCCGAAACTTTGATAGGATGTTGACAAGTATATCAAGTCCTGCACTTCTGCACTAGTTGTGCTATTGCCGAACCAACCACTAAGAAACAGGGCTTGTACACCCCTCTGCATACTCCTAACATGTCATGGGAATCCATCTCAAGGGACTACATGTCAGTCCTTTCATCCACCAAGAGGGGAAATGACTATGTTTTTGTCGTTGTTGATCACTTTTCCAAGATGGCGATTACGACCTCCTACAAGAAGAGCATCACAACAAAGGCTACTACCAAGGTATTATTTGAAAGATTATGGGTACATTTTTGGATCCCACAAACCATTGTATCAGATCAAGACAGTCGGTTCCTCAGCACATTCTGGTCAAGCCTCTGGTCACTGTTGGACACCAAGCTCACCAAATACATTTCCTTCCACCCCCAGATAGATGGCCAAATTGAGGTCATAAATCGGATGATCGTGCATATCTTCCGCATGTACAATTCCAAGCACCCCGCACATGGGATGAGAGTCTTCCCTGTGTCCATCATAGTTACAATCGATCCCAGTATATCTCAACTGGCCACATCCCCTTTCAGGTGGGGTTTGGGTTCCAACCGCTAGTCCCCATGGATGTTGCACTACCCTTGGCGACCATCTTATCCGAATCATCCCCTGCTCCACCTGAAGCTGAAAAACTCACCCGGTTGATTGAACAGATCCAGCACATCCACCAACAAGTTCAAGATATTCTATATAATTCTAATGCCAAGTACAAGCAGTGCCATGATCAACACCAGGTGCCACATAAGTTTTAGATGGGCGACAAAGTTTGGTTGCACTTGCAGAAAGAATGCCTTACAGGGCCCCATAAAAAGCTTCACCCACTCCATTATGGGTCGTACACCATCACCAAGGTTGTGGGTCACAATGATTTTGAGCTCAACATTCCCCCTTTCCTTGGTATGCACCCAGTATTCAATGTGGGTCTCCTTTGGCCATATTTCCCACCATTATTGGACACCTCAGAGATAGCAAAGCAGTTAACACCAATAGATCTCAATCCTGACTACATGAAACAAGAATCCAGTGATCATATTGTGGACACACAAGTCAAGGGAACTCAACAACAAAGGATCCAACTTTATCGAGTTGTCAAAGCAGGGCAGCTCCTACACCAAGGCAAGCGGCTCACCCAGGGCCAAATTCAGCAGAACTTTCCTCATCTGATGGGGGAACTCAACGCAATGGAGACCATTGCTTCCTAAGGGGGGAGGATTGATCCAGATGGATTTCAATGGCCTCCCACCAATTCCAACTGGTTTATTTTGGCATTTTTCTAGTTTGGCAGGTTTTTCCTAGTTTTTGGGTCCCTGACTTCTGGGGTCGTTTTGAGGCCCTAAAAAACGTTTTTAGGGCTCACCATAATTAGAACATAGACGAAGTCAGATTATGAAAGCAACATGTATATTCCTTGGATAGACCTTTCCAATGGGATATCGTGTGCCTAAAATAGAGATTGTATGTAAAAGTTACGACCTCGGGAAGTTGATGTACTAGCTCACCCCAACAGGGCCCACATGACTTTTGGCCCTTCATATCCTAGGGTTAGGTTTTTGGATGTCTAGGGTTTTGGCATTCATGTTTACTTTAAAAATTCCTTCAGAGCCTCATTGTAATCATCTTCTTGTGAATGAGCGCAACCGTCACATCTCTTCTCAGAGATAAGCTGCCACCATTCTAGCAATCTTGTTTTCCGCTGCATTTTACAGTTTCATCTTATTTCCTTATTGAATAGAAACCAGTTTTATTGTATCTTTGTTATTTTTTGTTAAACATATTTTAATAATCTGTATTCATTTCGTTCTGCTCATAAAATCCAGATCAGTACTAATGCAACTTGATATCTCATCCTAGCCTTGAGGAAAACACTTTATATGGTTATTTATTTGTAGACAAGGAAATGGAATTTCTCGTGGACATTGTCATGGTGACCACAATAAATATGTAGATTTCCTTTCTAGGAAAGTTGAAGAGAGTTGTTTCTAGTCACAAAATCAATGAATGCGTGAAACCATGAATTTTCAAGGTTAAAGGTTTTATTTAGTTGTCTTATAATCTTCTTAATATAAGATATATTAAAACTATAGATTTTTACAATGTAGCTAAGAAATATAGTATGGATCATGCCAATGCATTCAAGGAGTTTAGTTCATAGGTAGAAATGTATTTTGTGTTCAATTTTTTTATATGGTGATAAAAAAGGAATACTGGCTTTGATCCTACATTACGAGGATCCATGTATAGATACAATATATTTCTGAAAATTTGGGATTTATAATCAAGGAAGGAACACGCATACGCGTGTCTATGTCAAATACTTTATTTATCATTTTTCTTGGAAATATTAGTGGATGCCCCTCAACTGTATTTACTAATAGTTTTATTAGTTCTCTCATATGTTGGATTCCCCTCATATTATGTATCATCATGTGGACATGTGCTAAGACAAGGGTCATGGTTGTTATAGCCACCTCTTTAAAAACATATATGCTTGAAAAAAAAATTATATGGTGATAAAAAAGGAATACTGGCTTTGATCCTACATTACGAGGATCCATGTATAGATACAATATATTTCTGAAAATTTGGGATTTATAATCAAGGAAGGAACATGCATACGTGTGTCTATGTCAAATACTTTATTTATCATTTTTCTTGGAAATATTAGTGGATGCCCCTCAACTGTATTTACTAATAGTTTTATTAGTTCTCTCATATGTTGGATTCCCCTCATATTATGTATCATCATGTGGACATGTGCTAAGACAAGGGTCATGGTTGTTATAGCCACCTCTTTAAAAACATATATGCTTGAAAATTTGTAGAATGGAAAATCAATGGTCATTACATCCTTCACACAATATGGATCTAGGATGGGGATATGTGCCAAAATTATCCTATATGTTGTTACAACAATCATCTAAAGTTGGAATGACCTCTAATGATATGCCAATGAATCCCCCAAGTGGCACCTCTCCTCAAAAGGGTAACAAAATCTAGCTCAACGATGTTTGTTTCATTAATGATGGAGTGGATGTCCATAACCATAAGAAAGGCCACCCTACTAGATTGCCAAACATAAACCTAGAAATTAATATATATATAAGTATGCTTGTATCTAATGTTTATTTATGTTTTCATATCATTCTAGGGTTATTGTAGATAAGCATATAAATGAAAATTTGTTGAAGCAAGTATGCAATGCCTTAACTTACAAGAAACAAGCCTTCTTATTACTGGTGTTTCAATAAAAATCATAGGATGGTACAAGTATGAGGACAACTGTATAGCCTCAACAAATGGCATTATATAGTTGGTGCACTTCAAAATTTGGAAACCACATGATTGTGTATTGGTATTTTTTGACCTCATAACATCTACCTCAACCATAAAAGAGACACCCCAGACAACTATATAAACACGTTATATGATCAAAAATTAAGTTGAGTCTGAAGGATCAGATCCTGTCACTAAGAGGGAGGGGTGAATCAGTGACACAATAATTTTATCAATTTTTCTTTTGTTAATGCAAACAAATTTTAACACAATATTTTATCATGGAACCCAATTGGGAAAACCACAAACACTTTTCTATTAACTACAAAATTTTGTTTTACATGTTACATAGAAGGAAGATGTTCTTCCTTTTCGATCAGCACCAACTGATCAGGATGCACCCACACCCTTGTTCACCAGCACCAACTGGTATTAGGCTTCGACCCCATGTTTAGTCAGCTACAACTAAAAAGGAAGCACCTACTCCCTTGCAAGCTCCAACCTTCCCTTGCACCACCCAACCACCCTTATTTTCGGAATCAAGAAAACTCCTATATCATGTCTTCACTACATATCTCTCTGCTTCTTTGATTTTAATATATCTTCTGATTTGGACTGCAGAGACACTCTCTTCTCATCACTCTATCTCATTTATATAATCTTTAAACTGGTGTGAGGTATATGCATTGTGTCCTTTCGTCTGGACCATCGCACCTCTTCATTTAACTTAATCATAATCTCTATTAATACTGCAGAGATCGAGTTATGTTGAGGCACTTCCTTCAAACCATTACATATGACCGACAATGAAAAACCACGGGATTATCAACTTTAACAATGTATTATCTTTTTCCTTTATTTCTCTTATTCCATATGACCAATGACAGTGACCAGACGCTAGGCCAAATGAATGCTTGAGCACTTATCAGAATCAACGGTCATGTTTTAATCTCTCGATGATATGGCCAACTGTCGACACTTCAGGACTTCAGCTATTCCACTTATGATGTCCTTCCAGTGTACTTGATCAATGATTGAGAATGCTCCCAAATTATTCTTTAGATCAGACAACTCATGTCCACTTTGGGACTTCGGCCCTTTGGGACTTCATCCTTCGAGACATCGGGACTTTGTCTTTCGCGACTTCGGCACTTCGGCCTTTGGGACTTTGGGACTTTTTCCTTCGCGACTTTGTCCCTTCGAGACTTCGAGACTTAGTTCATTTGTCAGTGGTGAAACTCCTGAAGTAAAACTCTCGGAGTGACGTAACTTGCTGACGTCACTTGTTGACATGGCACGGGCCAAGTGGTTTCCACGTGTCACTCAGATTCATGATTTACACGTACCTGAAATGTCGATTTCATTTTGACACTTGTCATTATCTGATTGTGCCATGTGTCCTTTCTGACATAGATCTCCCGATGTGGCACATATTCATCTCCTTGATCTAACGATAAGAATATTATCTGAAATGTATCTCAGATTGACGGCTGAGAGTGACTTCGAATTTTGGCTTTCGAGACTTTGGGTAATTCTATATCTTTAGTTCACAATTATTCTGAAGTGAGATTCCCTTAAGTGTAACCTCCTCACAACTTTTAACCCGAAATGAATTATGTTAGTTGATCATGATCTTAGATCTACGGCTCGATCTGTCTGCTATGTTGCTTTTCCTTGGTTTAAATCCAACGGCTCTTCTTCTTTTCTTATCATGTCCTTCCACCTTAAAGTGATCCAATGGCTATCAGGAATTTGCGTAATCAAGATATCAACCCTTTTTCTTATCCTATCCTTCCACTTAAATTGATCCAACAACTATCGGGAATTCGTGTAATCGAGATCACATCCCTTTTGCTTATCCTATCCTTCCACTTAAAGTGATCCAATGGCTATCGGGAATTCAAGTGATCGAAATATCATCCCTTTTGTGTTTCTTATCCTTTCCTTCTACTTAAATTTATCTGATGGTCAAGAAGGCTCTCGAAGTAGATCAACGATCAAGGATGATTGTGGGGTCCTCAACTAGAATGAATTTTAAGACTATCGTCAAGTTCTGCAATGGAAATCGCTCGCTGGTAGTGGAACTGATGCCAACCATAGATCTATTGTCGAGTGACCATCGACGGTCGATGTGGATTGCGAAAACACAACTTGCAAGTGGTTTAATTCGTCACCCAAGCTTCGTAATTGAAGTTGTGCGATTTTTGGTGAGTCAACCACAGTCGTCGATCTTTTAATATATAATATTTGAAGATCCTAACTAATTGCGGAATTGGAAATAACATGTTGTTTAATTCTCCTTTCACTCTCTGAAATCTATCCCCATTGTTGATCTGGTGCTTGCATATCCAACGGTCACGACTTAATCTGATCATTTGGTGGATCAACCATAGTCATCGATCTTTGATTCGATGAGATCTGACGATCTATACTAATTAGGAGATTGGAAATAACATGTTATTTAATTATCCTTTCTCTCTCCACTATCCTTGTCGTTGATCTCCCTTGCATATCCGAAAGACCTGACTTGATCTGATCATGTTTCTGCAATGCGCTTTGCCTTATGATTTTCATGTGTGTCATCTCTTCTAAGCTTTGATCTTCATTTTCTAACCCTTATGAGTTTTAATCTTTGCATATTGTCCTATTGTTTGACATCAATGACAACACATTAATGACACTATGTCCAACAATCTCCCCCTTTGTCATCGATGGAAACACACCAACTTCATACACAGTCTCCCCCTGTGATGATGCTTCTCTTCACTGAAGTTACTCTCCCCCTTTGACATCAATGGAAAATGGTTTCTTCCCCTGTGGTAAAGCTTTGTCTATATATATGCTTCTGACCAGAATCTGAACTAGGGTAACTTCTCCTGCAATCATACTTATTGACATAACTCAATAACTCCTCCTAACTTTGATTGTTGTCTCCCCCTGAATTGGTGCTAATTGATGCATTATTTTCTTGAGAGATTAGATTGGAAGAGAGATTACTCTCAATATTTTCTTGAGATATTCAAATACATCTCTGCTTAAGGGTTTAGTGAAAATATCTGCCACATGTTCTTGTGTTGGGACGTATTCCAATTTAATATTCTTATTTTTAGAATAATCTCTTAAATAGTGGTATTTTATGGGAATGTGTTTTGATTTTGAGTGTTGGACAAGGTTCTTGGAGAGACTTATAGCGCTTGTATTATCACAGTAGATAGTAGTAGGTTCTTCAAACATTATTTTGATGTCTTGTAAGGTTTGTTTCATCCATTCCACTTGTGTGTAACATTCTACTGCTGCAATATACTCAGCTTCAGTGCTAGACAGAGAAATTGAGGATTATTTCTTGCTTATCCAGGCTACCAATGATTCTCCCAAAAAGAATGCTCCTCCACTTGTACTTTTATTTTCATCTACACAACCTACCCAATCTGCATCTAAATAGGATTTTAAAGTGAATGAATCTTGAACATGGCTCTCTTTTGGTGTTGCTTGGAATCTAGCCACCATCCCAACAGCTTGATTGGCATCAGGTCTAGAGGCTGTTACATAGAGTAAACTCTCAATCATTGATATTTAGTGTTTTGGATCTACAATTTTCGACTCATCTTCCTTTCTTAGTTTGCATCCAACTGTCATAGGTGTACTAACAGGTTTGCAATCCTCTAACTGGAATCTCTTAAGAATATCTTTAACATACTTAGACTGATGGATAAAGGATCATCTTTTGGATTGTATTATTTGTAATCCAAGAAAGAAATTCAATTCACCAAGCAAGGTCATTTCAAATTCTTGTTGCATACTTCTAGGAAAGTCCTTACTTATTTTTTCATCATCACTGCCAAATACAATATCATCAACATATACTTCAACAATAATCATGTTATTACCAACAATTTTACAATAAATATTGTTGTCTGTTGATCCTCTTTTGAGGCCTTGTTTTTGTAAATAAGAATCTGGCCTTGCATACCATGCTCTGGGTGTTTGTTTTAGCCCATAGAGTGCTCTCTTTAGTTTACGGACATAGTCTCCTTTGTTAGTTAATTGAAATCCTTCTGGTTTCTCAATATAGAATTCCTATTCTAAGTTTACATTGAGAAATGTTGACTTGAAATCCGTTTGGTATGCTTTAAATTTTCTGTAGCTGGAGAAAGCTAAGAACATCCTAATTGCCTCTAATATGGCCACAGGTTCAAATGTTTCTTCATAGTCTACTCATTCAACCTGATCATACCCTTTACATACCAATATGGATTTGTTTCTGATTACTTGCCCATTCTCATTTATTTTGTTTTTATACACCCATTCAGTTCCAATGACATTTTTATTTTTTGGTCTTGGAACTAGTTCCCAAGTTTGATTTTTTTCAATCTAGTCCAATTATTAATTCATGGCATTGACCCAATTCTCGTCTTTACATGCCTCTTTGATTGAGTTGGGCTCAATATGTGAAAAGAGTGTTATTTCTTTCTGATACAATAGTTGTCTTCTTGTGTGCACTCCATCGCTTTTATTTCCAATAATCAGTTCTTCGGGATGATTCTTTTGAGTCATTCTTGAAGGTGTCTTTGGGTCTCTTCTTGGGGATTCTTCTCTTAACTCTTCTTCTCAAATATCTTCCTCGTCTTCACTAGTATGCATATAATTCTCTTCCCGTTCTTATTTATTCTCTTCTACTTCTTCTGCTTGTGTACCAACTAACTCATCATCATCTTCATATTCACTGTCAAGTAAGGTCTCTTGATGTTTGATCCTTATCATTTTTAAATCATCCTCTTTGACATCTGCACTCTCAAAAATATTATGTAATCTAATATTGTAGCATCTGTATTCTTTCTTGGTAGATGCATATCCAATAAAGATATCTTCATCAAATCTAGCATCAAATTTTCCGAGATTATCATCAAGCCTTTTGATGTAGTACTTACTTCCAAAGACCTTGAAATATTTTACAGAATGAGCTCTTCCAAACATATTTCATAAGGAGTATTATTACTATTAATCCTGAGCTGGCCTATGTTCAATATGTATAATGTTGTGCTTACATCTTCCCTCCAATATCCATCAGACAATTTTGCTTCATTGAGCATAGTCCTTGCAACCTCCTGAACTATTCTATTCCTTCTCTCAGCAATCTTGTTTTGCTGAGGTGTTCTGGTAGCAGAGAATTGTCCTTTTGTTCCATGGGTTTCACAGAAGAGATTAAATTCTTTTGAGGTGAACTCACCACCATTGTCTGATCTAAGACATTTGATTTTTTTCTCTTTTTCATTTTCAACAAGGGTCTTAAAGGCTTTAAATTTGTTAAGTGATTCTGATTTTTCCTTGAGAAAACATACCCAACCCATTCTAGTAAAATTAGCAATGAAAAACATAAAGTAGGACTCTCCTTGCAAACTCTTGGTCCTTGTAGGTCCACAGAGGTCGGTGTGAACAAGCTCTAAAGGTTGTAAGGTTGAGTGTTCTTTTTTTTTTAGTCTTATCCTAGGTTGCTTCCCTAATTGACAGTGTCTACATATAGGATTTGAGGGATTTATGATTTTTGGAAAATTTCTTATTGCCCGAATATTGTTTACGTTCACTAAATTGTCAAAGTTGATGTGCCCCAACTTTTTATGGCATAGCCAACTTTCATCTACTAAATTTATATGACACTACTCATTCAATTTTGTATTTAGTATATATACATTCTCAGGAGTTCTAGGAGAAGTACCAACCAATTTTCCTAAGTCCTCTCTTATAATCTCACATTTTTGGGAATCAAAGATGCAAATGTTCCCTTGATCAAAAGTTAGGCTGATACTTAATAGGCTAGGTTTCAGTTTTTCAACAAGCAACACATCCTTGGCTTTGTCTTTTCCCAAACTCATAGTGCCTTTCCCAAGTATGTTACCTAAAGCATTGTCACCAAATGTAACCTCACCCTTTTGTTTCTTTAAGTTCAAAAACTTGTTCTTGGTTCCTGTCATATGTTTTGAGCACCCACTGTCAATATACCAGAGATCTTCTTTATCTTGAGCTTTCAAGGAAATGAGACATTCCTCTTTTGATGTTTTTTCTTTCCAAAGATTCTTTTGATCTCTAATGAACTTTGGTTTTTCTTAGACTTCCATTAATCTACAACTATTGGCCTTATGTCCATAGTTATGACATTCGAATCATTCTAGGTCCCCTTCTTGTAGAGGTGCAAAGGAGTTATAGTTTCTTCTTTTGACTTGATTTACTGTTTGTTTATATTTAAGGTTATAGTTCTTAACCATAAAATTTTTCCTTCTATATGCTCTACAATTCATAGCTTTGTGTCTGAAATTAGAGCATGCAAAGCAATAAACAAAGAAAATGTGAGGATACATGTTTTGATAAATCTTCTTTGGTGTTGTCTTATATTCCTTCTTGATGGGTGGAAGTAGTCTTCTGGAGTTATGATCATTACTTGTCTTCTCTTCATCTTTCTTCTTGAATGTATTAAGGAGAGAAACTGCATGATATTTTGAGTTAACTTGGTTTTATTCTTGAGAATAACCTATTCCATTTTTATTACTTGAATCCCTTTGTGTGGTAATAATCTTATCTAATATTTTAGAGCTATTTTCATATCTTGTTTGAATGAGTTTTGCATCAAGTTCTTTTCTTAGGTGAACTATTTATGCCTCCATTCTTTCACAGGTTATTTGTTTTTCTTTAAGAGAATTTTCCAGACTTTCTTCCATCCTATTTGCTTCTAGGATTTGTTTTTCAGGTTTCTCATGAGTTTCTCCATCTCATTTTCTTTATGTTCGTGTTTTTCCTTTTGTTCAACTACAAAACTTTTCAGTTGTATATATCTAGTTTTGTATCTTCTTAATTCATCTAAGGCACTAAGAAGTTCTCCTTCCATATTAACCTCTGCTTCAACTTCTGACTCTTCCCCATGCTCAATTTCTTTTATTTTATTAAGTTCTTCAATACCTATAAAAAGGACTTCATCATCATCACTGTCACTGGACTCTGATGAATTGTTGTTTTCTTCTTTTGAGTCAAAATTATTTTTCCCTTTGTAAAACCCCTTTTTTGTAGTTGGGTTTTTCCTTCTTATTATATTTTTTATTTTTGTCTTCTTCGTCTTCAAGGTCCTCCTTGGGATAAGGACACTTGGATGCAAAGTGGCCAACCTTTCCACAATTAAAAAATTTGAAAGGCAGCTTACCTTTGTACTTCCCTAATCATTTTTGAAGTTTTTTAATAAAATTGGCTTCTTCTACATCATATTCTTCATGATGGTTGGATTGAGGTGTTTTCTTCTAATTTTTTTTTTCTTGAGCACCTTGAAGGTTGCCTCTCCTTGTGGGAGGTTCTCATGACCTAATATTAACTCATAGTCTGTGAGGATTCCATACAATTCATCCATGGTGAGTTTATCTAGATTTTCTCGATCTTCAAGAGTGGACACTTTAGGATTTTATAGAATAGGTAGTGTTCTCAG
>SNQJ01S0189582.1:0-13028 GCA_010110895.2 Picea sitchensis | reverse complement strand
CCCATGACTTAAGGTGCTTAACTAAGAAACGTCAAGAGCATTCGGGACATTTGGAATGGTACCCAACCAAACCGGTAGTCCCACATTCAACCCAGGAATGTACAAAGTGGCCATCAAAGGGACACCAACGTTTTCGAAGAAAGGAAAAGTACAAGAATCCCCTTGCGAAGGGGTTCCTTGGTTGGTATCCTCGGGAAATTTAGACATGGAGATCTTATGCAGATGATCTCCCATTGCAGGATCGTTCAAATCTGTAAAAGTCTCACACACTGAATCTGAAGAATCAGTGTTATCAAAACAACGCCTATAAAGAGGCGGCTCAACATTTCTAAGCAGAAGATTGAAAAATCCTCTCAACCGGCGGAGTGGGTGGTCTACCACCCTAGGTCAGAAACCCAAAGCCACGACTGACTAACTCACTATGGAAAACTAGGGAGAACAGAGCACACACTAAAAGTTCCTAAAGACAAATCAAGCAAATGACTAACTAGTTGGAAGGACAGTTACACCAACCAACACTAGAGCAACTTATCGGTGTAAGTGCAACTTGAATATGGAAGCACCCTCCAGGTATACTCTACAAAGCGTGGCTCAATGTTTTCCCTAGGTACTATGGTATACCCCCATGGTCACCTATGTAAGTCCCTAAAATAAAGGCAACTAGGTTGCCAACTCGTGAACAATCACCAGGCGGGTACAATCGACAATCGGGTGGACCGTAATGAGTAGGGTATCCAGCCCAAAACCTATCAAGGGTATCGAAAGCAAGTGTTTCAGTAGACAACTGAGGACCTCGAACAGATTCGAGACCCACGAAGCTCCTTGGAAAATGCAATCAACGAAATCCCAAGACAAGTCCTCTATATGTGTTCCCCACTACGCTTGGTCCGGCTTTGGAGGGGTTATCTCCGCTACCTTTCCACACGCGACCTCGTGTTTAGCCCCTGTTTTAGAGGGGGGTCCTAGATAATTTCCACGTTACTGGACTTCTACACTCCTTATCACGGACTCGTATGTTTGTTTTAACGGCCTTGAAGAGTTTCCTCTCCAACCTAATTCAAGGCCCTAGCCCTAAACTAGTTGATGAACCCTACAAACATAAAAGTCTATTTGTTTTTAATTAGCGTTCTTTTTAAGGCTTGATTTACTCAAAAGGTGTGGTAGTGCAATTGATGTTGTTAAGACTCTTGCAAAAAAAAGGAAATGATAAGAACACTAGCAAAGAAGGATTATCTTTCTTATTTTTCTTTTGAAATGCTTTTAAGATGAGAAGAAAACACAACACTATGCTAATTTCTTTTTCTTTTTCAAATAACAATGCAAGGCAAATGTCAAGACAAAAAGAGAACTAACAAGCTATTTTATTTTTTATTTTTTCTTCCAATCAAAGTAAGTAACAAGATTTTATATTTTAATGAAAAAGAAATCTATTGTTGTAATCGGACCTAAGTTGCCGACTGCTATGACAAAGACCAAGATTAAATCAAGGCAATCCCTAAGAGGTATAAATCTTGATAAGGAAGAGGATGATTGCCTCTCCTTAAACAAAAAATTTCTCAATAGGCATGCTTCTGACAGTTCAACAACCAACGTGTGCATGCGAGTTGTGTAAGGTCAGAGTGCATGTGCACGCATGCATGCCTTATACAGGCCGCGTGTACCTCTGGAATTCTTCAAAAATGAAAAAAAAAAGCAATCAAACATTGGCAGAGACTACTGGTATTGAGAACCAGAGTCCCTTGAAGACTTAGAAACTTACTTTGACAGAAAAGAAAAACAATTCAAGGAAAATTTCATAGAACAAAACCAGTCTGAGGTGGTAGCTAAGCTACAAACTGCAAAAACAGAGACCAGAATGAGATCTAGAAAACCCCTGAGAATGATCACTTCCGACAGGGGAGAGGATGACTGCCTCTCTAAAAAAAAAAATCTGAACTCAGACACGCGACTGACACTTCATCAGCTAGCATGTGCATGCGGGTTGTGTGAAGGTAGGGCGTGTGTACACGCATGCAAGCCTTATACAGGCTGTGTGTACCTCTATGAATTCCCGAAAAGAAAATGTAGCCAAGCAAAGAAAGCAGGGAATACTGGTATGGAAGACCAGAATCCCTACTAGTTCAGACTCTTGTAGAAACTTAGAAAAAAGGTGATGAAACCAATTTAAAACTACCAAAAAGTATCACCAGAAAACCCGAGAGATCCCCAGTACAGTCGCCAATTATGTTGTGAGTGGGAAATCCCCCTATGGACTAGCACTTAGGGTTTTATCATGCATCCATAAAAGACCTAAAGATTCCTACTTTTTACCATCATCCCATACCTAATCCCCATTACTCTTAAGCAAATACACAGTTAAGAAGATCAAGTGAACATACCTTATTTTCGGCATTTGGTATCGATCCCTCTTCATGCTTGGTTTCTCTTTGACTACAACTCTCCTCCCAAGTCTGACCTGCATTCACAAAAGACAAATAAAGAACTCCACATGCATTTGATCTACGCATTAATGGGTTAGAGATTTAATCAACATGTACGCAATAAAAATGGAAACCTCATATGGTGGGATGGGAAAAGTACTTTTTTATTATTAACTTCACTAAAGTAACTTACAATAATGAAGACGACCACTGCTCCATGAATCTGGTTGTGGGCTCCTCTTTTACTGTGCACCAACTGCTAACACACTTGCTTCTCTTCTTCGTTGAAATCAAAAAATGGTTGCAGAATCTTGGGCAAAGGGGAATATGAATTCAGGTAGAGTTTATTTACTATGATTTTCCTCCTTTCAAATGGGACCCCTACCCCTAGGTATTTGGTCGAGTGATTGGCCATGCATGGTCGAAAGGTTTAGTTAACTTACCCAAAACTGTGTGTTCTGTCAACAACTTTCTGTTTTTCGTGCTTTTGTAGGTACACATGGGCTGTAATGGGCTAGCTAGCATGTACATGCAGGCTGTAGTGGGTCAGCTAGAGTGTACACGTGGGCTGTAGTGGAGCAGGGAGCGTGTGCCTTTAAAAAGGGTGTTTTTAAGAAGATTTTTTCAGTACTAACTTGGCAAAGAAGGAATATGAGATGTCTTGATGCCAGGTAAGCATGTCCGGTGCAAATTAGGGTTATAACACTCATGTTGTAGATATGGAATACCTAGAGACAGATGACAAAAAAAATCCACTTGCATAGATAGAGGTTTGCCTCACCACCACAGATATCATGTCCATCATGAGGGTATCCACCTCATCAGCTTGCTTCCAGAAAAAATTGTGTCTTGCTCCATGAGGTACAAGCCATGTATAATGGTGAGTGTCATTTCAATATTTGAGGCATTTGAGTTTGTTGCATTTAAAATTTCTTTTGATTATGTAACGTCTACTTGGAAATTATGTTATTTTCCCTGTTTCACCTTGGTGGTTGACATTGCGCCCTAGTAAGTGATCAACCTTAAGGATATGTTTTCTATTGGGAGGTCCCCTTGACAAGTCATTGTGCCATTCCCGATCATACTTACCACTTTTCATCACTTCACCCCTTGTTCGCCCCCTTATCTTTTGGGATTTTTTTGGGTGTACTGACCCAAGAAGGGATTGTCCCTCATTTCATGGGAAGAAGGGTTGAAGGCCTAGAGGGAATGTAGTTGGAAAAAGATAAAATCCATATTATAAACCTTCCAGATGCTCGCCCAAAGAGGTCTTGAGAACAATGAAGTGTCTCTCCTAAGAAGAAAAAATCAAGGACCTACAAAAGCAAACGCATACATATAAATGTCCCACTTGTTGAGGGATCTACACAAGTGTGTTACAAGATAGAATATACCCCCATGCCACTCTATGTACCTCCCCCTTCAAGTGACATCGTGGTATTTCCGCCCAAGCTAATTGATTAACCCATATGGAGTACCCAATGTTTGGACCTTAAGTAATTAATGGAAATAAATGGGATTGGAAAAATGATGCATTGAAAACGAAGGTGTGGCACACCCTCTACAAAGGCACCCATAAATGAGATACTACGATCCCTTGTATGTCGCGAATCCCATGCCCAAAAGTATTGCCCCCATCCATATCATCTTCTCCACATGACTTAGAGATGGGTTCACCTAGGAAGCACTCCTTGACTTAGGAAATGATTCACCCAATAGGTCACCTTGTCAACTCTCGCATACCTAAACTTGGAAAATTGCATAGGGTCTTTGAGCACTTGATTAGTTTGATGAGGTGTTTTTTTATGCACATGCTTAGTTGGCCCTTTTATTGATTCGATTTATGTATCATGATGCATTTGAATTGAGATCCTTGGAGGGCATATTCATTGTCTTTGCAGGCCTTAGTTGGTGGACAATTTTGGAAGAACAAGCCTAGCTTGGGCTTCCTTTGGGCTTGAAGCCCACATATTGGATACCATGAAAGACACCTTGGGAAAAGAAGGAATATGAACGTTTCATTTGGAGGAAAAAGAAGACACCATGGAGGACCTTATCTATCCCCAACTAACCCAACGTTTTTCCTTTGGAGGCCAAAACACCACTTTTGGAGGGCTTGACGTCACCATAGGGCTAGGGTTTTGGTGGTGGAGGTGTTGATGATTGACACTTGGAACTTTGGGAGAGGAGAAGCCTCACCTTGATGGAGAAGTGCCTAGCACATGAGGGAGTATCCTTAGGAGGCCCAACGACCTCCTCCACTTCCTCAACGACTTGCTGAAAATGTCAAAACGTCACCCCTTAAGGGGATGACGTCATCTTTAGGGTCTCTTATGTGCAATTTTTAAAAGTTAAATTTGAATTTATGATGTAAAGGGGAAAAGTAAGGGTTATTGACCCCTTACTTTGTGGTTTACCCTAAAGTTAAGTGGACAAACACTTTTAGGAGGATTTGTATAAATAAGAATCATTTCATTTCATTTTGATATAGCTCTCCCATTGTGAGAAGAGACTTGGTTGAAATTTGTGCCCTCATTGGGAAACTTGGATATCTCTCTCTTGTGCAGATGTCTTTTGGTGATCTCTCTTGGTATTTTTGTGGAGCTAAGGTGGTGCACACCTCTTGGAGGCTTACTCTCTTTCTTTGTAGTGGAATTTGCTTGGTGAACTAGGGTTTTATGTTGCATCTCTCTTGGAATTGGTAAGAAAAAAATGCAATTTGGTAGTTCTTTTTGCTTGTTTCAGAGTGTTATTGGTTGAAACCCTAGGAGGAGTATAAATGCATACACCCTCCATCAAGATTTATCTCATTTCTAGTTATTAAGTCAATTTTGGACAAGGTTGCTAGGAGGAATACACGGGTGTACACCGTCCTAGATTTACCATAGCTTGATTTGCATGCCTTAGGGAGCAAAAGGGTTTAAACCCCTATGGATATTGTAGATCCAATTGTTATATCCAAGATTCTATTTACCCATATTTTAAAAGGTATTAATCTGATTTTTTGCATTGGAGAAATAAAATTTCTTAACATGATTCTATGAGATTTTCAAGTTGTTTGAAGTGGAATCAATTCTTTTCTCTACTAGCTTGCTTGAGCCACTAGGGCATCCTCTTTAGCCAAGGAAATCTTATTTATGTTATAACATTAAGATACAACCATTAGGGCTGCAACAAATTTCTCTCAAACTTTTACTTTTGCTCTCTTTTCAACCATCAGAATTTGCTAGAAAGCTACCATAATAATCTACTTGTCATTTAGCATTTTTTGGGTGGTTTACTTGTAATTTTTGGTGGTTGGAATTTTCTATTGTAACAATCTTTTTCTACATCCATAAGGTTGTTATAATATCTTTGCAATAGCATCATACAACAACCCTCTAATACCACTAAATCTTGTGTTAAAGTGTAGGGAACTAATCCACTTGTTTTATGCTTCATTTCTCAATAAATATTTGATGCTTTGAGTGGTTGTATATGCAATAATTAGCTTTGTTCCTTGCTGATATATATTCTTTCTTACTGCAGTAGTTTGGGAGAACAAGCATAACTTGTTTTTCCACTTAATCTTTAGGCGTGTATGCTTGCCTTTTCTTGTGTCTCGGGCATGCACAACTATCTTCTGCAGGTACACTACTTCTTGACAACCTTCCCTTATCAACGAGACTTCATCCCAAGCCTTCCATCTCTCCACAACTTGACCTGTAGGGGATTCACTTCCATAACTCACTTTCCATCTCATTTCCCCCTACGGTGACCCAAGATTCCTCCCTTGTGTTGGATTTATCCTTCACTAAAGTGAGGGGAGGGTTTATCTAAGGTGACAGTGGGTAGATTATCCCACAGTTATTTCCATCTCATGGATTGGGTTGGGATTTTCCCAACCTACATTTTGTGCGATAAGAAGACATAAACAGGTCAATATACTATGAGAATCCAACATTCAAACCCTTCTTCTTAATCACACTTGTCTAATGAATCACTGACACTGGGTTACCAATCTCATCTTTAACTCTTAATCCAAGGGATGCAAAATGGGTGGCTTGAAAAAACAAGAACAAATGAACCATGTAAGATTGGGATCTGAAACTTCCAAGACACTCAAATTCTGACAATTGATAATGAATTTGATCAGCTAAAAATTTACCATAATTGAATTTGATCAACGGTTTCGCTGCAAATACACAAATTGATGCCATAAGCCCTAACACAAACTCATCAACCACAACATCTTTATCTTTTCCCAAAATTGCACATACCATGGAGATAATTTTTCCTGAAATTTCAGGAAATAGACTAGACTCTAGAATAAAGTTATCTCCAGGAACATCAACATTCTTGGATAGATAAGACTGTAATAAAGTCACTCTGTCATGAGGTTTCAACTCTCTGAAACTTTTCGCTAATACAAATTCATTTAACACTTCACTCTCAGGGTCTAATGGCCACCTTAACATTTCAACAATGGATTTAGTTGTCACTTCAATGAGTATAGATCCATCTGTGGAAATTATAGCTCTTTTAGACAAAATATACTTAGATGCACATCAGACAACGAACTCAGGAAAGTCATAGATTTAGGGAACCACAAATTTTGCTAAATTGGATTCCCACGCATGGTAATGATTGACCAGATCTCTAGAATTATGTATAACATCCTTGTATAAGTATAAAGAATAAAAATACAGGACCAGATCAAATATATCCTTATCTTTGTCCACTAAATCCTCTTCCATCGCAGTCAAATTTTTCTTACTTTTACTCTGTTGACAAAATTCCATTTTAACAATTAAAAAAAAAAACAATTAATCCAGTTCCGTTTACCCGTACATGAACTTGGTTGGCAAAAGGACTTGGCTCACAAAGCTCCTTCTATATCTTGCACAATGCTTGAGCTCTTTCTAAATCCCACACAAACCACAACTTATAATCTTTACCCTCTTTTCAAATGAACATTGGATACGTGACACTTCAGTGTTGCCAACAACTATCCTCATATGCGACACTTGTTCAAACAAGGTGAATCCAAATCTGGACCAACACCGCTATAGGACCACCAGGCACTGGCCTTCCAAGCACAATCTTACACACATTCAGTCCGATGATTTACGATATCCTGACATTGTCACCACTGAAGACAACAATGTGGACCAACACTGCCACTTTTACTGACACCTCGCAAATCATTTCCTCAAACTGAAAAACCTCCATGACATGTAGCACAACCAACGCTTCACACATGGATGTTGGGTCATGTCTGCCACTTCCACAATCGACCCCAACAAAACACACAAACCTGCCAATTTCCCAGCTAACATGTGACTCGATGACCCGACATTTGATCTATCTGTATCGCCCTATCAACTTCCACTGCCCTAGTATCATGGTGGCATCCCCGCCATGGCGCATCTCACCCTCTCCCATTGGATATCGAAACTTTTTGCACCATTTTGTAAACTTCCAAAACTGTCCATCCTTGACATCCCATCTGAATCCAGGTCACTATGTCGATGGCCATGTCGATTGACCATTAACATCCAACACAACCTTGTATATTGAATTGCATGTCCATTTCGCATTAAGCAACGCGCCCAAGTCCAACGCCTTCTCTTGTAAAAAATCTCCACAAAACATGGCGAATACAAACCACAGTAAATATAAATCAATGGTCTACATGTTATCACGACACCCTCCATATGTTCAAGGTTTAATGAAGATAAGTTCATTCTTCATGCAACATAATGCAAACAACATATCGACAAGGACTTCGCCACTCTAATGGTAAAAAAAAAAAAAAACTTTTTCACTTTTTAAATAAAATGCTTATAATTTTAAATAATAGATGTGAAAATTTTACTTCTAGATTATTCAAGATTTAATTATTATGTTTTATTTAAAATTAAAAACATATATTATTATTATTATTATATCATCAATATAATTTATATTAAAAAAAAATATTTGAATTTTATGAAGTGATTTTATTTATTTTTAACTTGTGTTATTTCGTTAATTAATATATAAAGCATTTGTCGTAATTTAGTTTTACTTTGTTTTTTTTAATTTGTGACTATAATTTTACTGACTGACTGTTTCTTATGTCCTTGCAGGGACATGTAGCATAAGTGTTTTCTACTAATAGAGCCAGCACTGCAGCTTAATTTTCATTTTCCATAGTTTTTGCATAGTTTAGCGATTGATATGGCTGATGGGATGGCACCGTGGGGTTGCATCTGTGACACGTCCACCTGTGACGCTATCATCTGCATGCATGCTGGCTGGAGGCACTAATGGTCTACTGCAGTTGTTTATGGCATTGGATGCATGTGTTACTGCAACTCGCTGCTGGTGTTAATTTGTATTTCCTTTTTCCTTGTTTGTTGTGCCCACAGAGTTGCTTGAGAGCCTGACTATTGTTATGTGTCTGCATTCTGGGAGTTTGGAGTTCTTGGCATTTTCGTGCTATGATTTAGTTCAATTCATTGTAAATTGGGCTTTGTTGTGGGTTGGAATTATTGTTTCTTGTTCCAACAGAGTGGCTTGAAAGCCTGGCTGTTGTTTTGTGCCTGCATTCTTGTTATTGTGACAATGGCGGGGGTTTGAATGTGTGGAAGTAGTGTTGGAAGTCTGAAATTCGGCAGTGTCGTGCTTTGTTGTTCTCTTCGTTCACAGGTTCGTGGGTTTTCTTCAATGAGCCAAAGTGGCGCTGAGAGTCTGGAATTTTTGGCGTTTCCATGCTTTGGTTTTGTTGTGGGTTGGAGTTATTTGTGTTGATTGTTTCTTGTGCCCGCGGAGCTCTGTTGCATGGTTGAGAACCTAGCTCAAAAATTGTGGAGGCATTAAACCACGTGTCGCAGCTTTTAGAGAAGACCAAATAAAATTCTCTGTGCTAGATGGTCACACCAAATAAAGCCTTCAGATAACATTTTTATTTGTATTTTTCTTTGCAATTAACATGGGCTCTTTGTCCAGGGTCCTCATGCCACTATTGATGGCCAATTTCTCGTAAGCAGCTAGCCTTCAGAGAACATTTTTCTCTTTATTTTTCTTTGCAATTAACATGGCCTCCTTGTCCAGGGTTCTCATGCCACTATTGATGGCCAATTTCTCGTATGCAGATGCTTTTGGAATGCCTTCTCTTCTCATGGGATTTTCTATAATTATACTCTGGTCTTGCAGGGTAGCCTATGTAGATAACGGAGCTCTGGGGAGTGTTTTTTCTATTGCAGTTAAAGTCATAGTTAGTGTTGTAAAGCTGAGGAAGAACGAATCTGGTTATGTAAAGTAAGATCAAGTTAATTGTAGAGGAGGATCAAACAATGCTTCTCATTGGCTTGACACTGCTGAGTGAAAATGCAGCGCAGCAGAAGTTGAGGATGCAAGGCTCTGATCAGAGTGTGTGGTTTTCTCCTTCCTTCTTCAATGTTTCGGTGCCTCCTTGGTCAGAAGGCCTGTACGTGGCTTTTTCAGGCGACAAGATGAATGGGCATGTTTCCTACCTTGAAAATGTTGTAATTAGATCCAATCAGATGCAGGTGATCACTTTGAGTTCTGGATTATTTATTTCTTYACTAACCAAAAGAAAAGGAGGTTTTGCTTGTTGGTTGCTCAGTTGATATTTTTGTACTTCAAACTAAACTAGGGTTGAAAAACGTTAGGRTTATTTATTTCTTCACTAACCAAAAGAAAAKGACGTTTTGTTTGTTGGGTGCTCAGTTGATATTTTTGGACTTCAAACTAAAGTAGGGTTGAAAAACGTTATATTTTTTTATTTTGGGCATGTTTAAGCATTGGAAATGTGTTGTAAAAGTGTGTTTTATTAACATTAAAACTACTACAAATTTCTATATCTTAAAATGATATCCTTGAGACTATGTTATCATGTTGTGGTCCATCACACTGCTCAAGGATTGGGGCTTTCAATATTGGGGCTTTCAATAGTCTTTTTACATCTTCAAGTTAAGCTGAGGAGCTTTCCTTCACTAGCATATTGTTTATAGATTTCACAAAGGTTACACACCAGGGGTGAACTAAATTGGATACTTGCTATGTTGTTCATGAACTAAATTGGATACTTGCTATGTTGTTCATAGCACTGTTGAAAAAGTTGGCATCGGCAAAAAATCGGCAAGGGTCCGAAAAAAATCGTTTCGACAAAAGTTGGCAAAAAATCGGAAAACCACGACAAACATTAAAAAATACAAAATATATTCATTTTTTTCAAAATTTTAAACATATAAAGAAACAACAACATTAGATAAACACATTGGCACATAAATATGGAGAAATCACTAATATATATGTAGTGGATGCCAAATAAAAAATTATACATCAAAGTCGATATTGCATGTTGAAGGCCCAATAGTTAGAACTTAGAAGTTAGAACAAATACAAAATGACATTGCATATATAATTATAAAATGTATCTCATGATTCATCATTATGAGGTAGATGTCTGATATACAATGATAAATGAAACAAAACTAGCAGCGAGCTCTCTAATATCAATGTGGGCCTTGTTATCCTTGATTTTTAGGGATAACCAGGGGATCATGTCTCGAGGCCCACATGTCCTAGACATGGAGTACCAAGAGAAGGATTGACTTGAGCATGGCCCTAGAGGGCCCATCCTTTTCTTCTTCCATCAGCTTTATCTTGGCAGCAACAACAACATCCATCACCATTGGCTTGGTCTTGTATCAGACGAGGTTCTTGCTCCATGAGGTAATTGGTCTAGGTATCATGGTATGTATCACTTTTGATCATTAAAACCTTTAAATATACGCATCTAATTCCTTTATTCTCTAACAACTGCTTGGATCTTACATTAGCCCACTTGACCATGCTCTGGGATATTGACAGGGTATCCTAGCAAGCCTGTGCCCATAGGTTTGGGTTTGCCACTAGGAGATTTCTGAAAAATCATCATCCGCTCCCCTCATAGCACCACTATTTCATCTTATCTCTCGCTCACTTGCCCCTTTCCCCTTGTCCGGGCATTGGGTTGCCCTGTTTGTAGGATTGCACCTTATCTCGTGGGAAGAAGGGGCTAAAGGCCCAGAGGGTAAAAGAAGTTGGTAACAGATAAAAGCCTAGAAATAAAACCTAGAGATGCTTCGCCCAGGGATCCACGAGAAGGCAATCAAAAGCCTCTCAGTAAGAAACAAGAGGGACCCGAAAAATATAAACAAGACCTAGTCAAGAGGATAGGGGGTCTCATCACGAGCCAACCTATTAGGTTCATGGGTACCTAACAGTATGACATTGCCACCATCTGGTTACCACGCCAGGGCAGTGATCTTTGGTTGCATGGCCAAGGGAAAGGGGGTCTCATCACGAGGAAACCTTGTCATCTCTGTGAAAGTACTTGTGGGTAACACTGTCAGCTCTGGTCACCATGCCAAGGCAGTGTCCTCTGGTTAGCCCTTGAATAAAAAAGAAAAAGAAGAAGAATAAACAAATAAAAGAAAAGAACAAAGGCAAGAACGAGCTTGGAAAAATTGCATCCATGACAGGTAAAACTCACCTTTTACAAAGGCACCCACAGATAACATCATGCATCCCTGGCTCTCACTTCACCCACATGTTTGGACATCCCCTAGCCATATCACCTCACTTACATGGCTTGGATGAAACCTTCCTAGAAACTTCCCCTTTCTTGTGGAGACTAGCCCAATAGGACGTCTTGTCTTTTTCTCCAGTCTTGTATTGTAGGTTTTTGTAATGTCTTTGAGTTATTGATTGATGTATTAGGGTCTTATGCATATGTTTGATAATATTGATGATGAAACGTGATTAACATTACTATGATCCCGGTGACTGATGAGCCCATGGAGGGCGTAGCTTCTGATGTGCAGGATCATGCCCGACGAACAGGTACCATTTGGACCAGTACACATGGGGAGATGATCAGTTCAGACCTCTATGAGGCTGAAGAGCCGACCAGATGGATGTTGAGACCCCATCAAGGGGAAAAGATAGGACAATGGTTGATTAGGGTCTTGCACCAAAGAAGAAGAGGACGTTCCATCAAAGGCACTTTGGCAGAGCTCGACCTAGGGGGAATGACCCCTTTTCAGTGGAACGTTGGCCTTAGAAGGCTCAGGATGCCCCCATCCTCACCATGACATCATCCAACTTCATGGACATTCATGGAGGCAGACTGGGCAGCAGTGGCATGTGTGGAATGTTAGAGAGGCCCCAAGGGGGCTAACGTTTTTCTCCTAGATGTCTCATCTACCCTAAAAGGGGCTAGTGCCTCCCTTGAAGGGGCTTTTACCTTTTTATTAGCTCAATTAGGGTTTTAATTTGACAATTTAATGTAAAAAACAGTATTATGGCCTTGTTGGCCTTGTCATCCTTTTTATGACCTGAAATTTAATTGTGGTCATTGATACAATATATATTGAGGATTTTTAGCCTCATTTTAAACATAACACATCACTCACTCATTAGTGAGGTCTGATTTTAGCGCCCTACTTGGGTATTCTTGCTGGTTTGGTGAGGCACACTTGTTGAAGGAAGGCATTTCTTGGCATTTTATGGTTTTTCTCTTGAAGGAAGGTGTTACAACTAGGGTTTGCATGGTTATTTCTTGATGAATTGTAA
>SNQJ01S0189580.1:0-18208 GCA_010110895.2 Picea sitchensis | reverse complement strand
GCCTAAGAATTTTATCCTTCTAGAACCTTTGAATATTTATAAGAATCTCTTCTTTCCCCGCCTTTGTCATGAGGTCTTGGTTATCCTCTGGTTCAAAAAATATAGGGAAGAAGCTAGATGAACAAATGATAACATCAATGATAGCTCAGGGGTAATCTTTGAATAAAGTTTGAAAGTAATTTACTCCTTCAACTACAATATCAAGGAATGTCTTGGTCCACAAACCATCCTTTTTTGCAATCTTCCAGATATAATTAATGTTTTTTCTATAGTTAGAAAATCTATGGAAGAATTTTGTGTTATCATCTGCTACCTAAAGATAATTTTCCCTTCTTTTCAAATGCCATTCTTTCTATCTACCTAGAATTGTTTTTCTTCTCTTGTTTTCAAGTTGGCTTAACTTAGATTTTTGAGTTTTTTTCAAAAACACAAAACCCTCCTTAGAAAGACTAGAGATTAGAATCTCTTCCACCTCCCTTAAGGTTTTGTTGTATTTTTTCTTTTTTCTCCCTAGACCATTGAATTGTTAGGTTAGAATCTCTTCCAACCCCCTTAAGGTTTTGTTGTATTTTTCCTTTTTCTCCCTAGACCATTGAATTATCATATTCTTGACCTTTTTCAAATTTTGGTGAAATTGGATAGGCATTGACTTGTTGAGAGAATCATCAAAGGGTGTCTAGGAATCTTTGATGTTTTTGATAAAATCCTCTTCCTGAAGCCACTTTGGGTTCTACTTGAATGGGCTTGGTGGTTTTCCTTAGGTGGGGACCACCTTTAGGATCACTAGGTTGTGATCGAAGTCTCCTCCAACAGAGACCCATTGACAAATTCTGAGAGCATGTTCAAGAAATTCCTTCAAAACTAGAAAATTATCCAATATATTTTCTCTTCTTTCCTCACCAGTGCTCCTATTAGTCTAGGTTGGGGTGAGTTTGGTAGGCTCTATGTCTATTAACTCTAACCTTTTCAAATTTCTTATGAAGAATTTATATAGGTTGTCAACTTGGGCTATTGGCCCCCAGATCTCCAATGCAATGAGAAAGAGATTCATATATCCTCAATTCACCAATAACCTTTTATGGAACTAAGATATATTGAAGATTTTTTCCTAGAATTTCATTCTTTTAGAGTAAGGACCATATATATTCAGACAAGTGAATTCTTTCCCTAGTTCCAAAGAAAGGAGAAGAGTCCCTAGCCCCGATGCAAAATCCCAAGAGTTAGAAATAGTGAATAATATTGTCTTCCACCCTAAAACTAGATCCCCAAACCATTCTATAGTGTCAATAAAGTTCAAATCCAAACCCTTTAATAGTCTGGATAAATATTGAACCACCTTTTCCCTATCTATCACCAATTTAGGATTAAGAAAATAATTTGGAACCATCCATAGGGGTGATTTCTTAAGGTCCCCAAACACATATTGTTTTCATCCACTTCTCATTTTGGACTTGACTTGCTATTGAGCTAGAGATATGAATTATTTCATGCGTATTTGTCTAGATTTGGTATTTTTCTCTTACAAATGTTTTAATCCTCCCTCAATTCCTCCTTCAAAGATGCCATGTCCCATATTTATAGGTATGAGGTTGTATTTTGAAGCCTCAGAAGAGTGGGATTCACTAAGGGGTTTCAAATCCAATGGATTCTTAGGGGGCGAGGGGATATGGAATTCTAGTGGCTTTGGTTAAGTGGAGGGGAATCTCCCAATCCATCTAAAGGAACGATATAAGAGGAATAGGGGATAGATATATTGGAAAGGATGGATAAGAAGTCACTAGATTGATCCACAAAATTGTGCTCTAGTCCTACTCCCATGACCTGGAAGTAAAATGGCCAGAGGAATTTTCTAAATGAGGGGAATAAGGTGAGAATTTCTTACCTGAAAGCATTGATTGGTCTTGAAGTTGAAGACAAAACAAGGGGAGATCCTGTTATGGTTTTTTGATCTCCTTCGTTGATGTATCTGATTCAAAATGGGATCAATGTATATTATTGATATCATCATGCAGAGGTGAACTTATATTTTTATTGGGTCGCAATTGAGGTATAATACTAATGAATATCATGTTGAATAGTCACTTATTACTTTACATGGATAAAAGTTGAAGCCATGCCTCTCTAACATGCACGACGATGTGGCCCAATTTTGACATGTAATTTTTATAAGATACATTGGCACCCCATAGATCAATAGAATAATGACGAGTAGATAATAATTTAGAGTTTGATGATGAGGAGACATCACATGGGAGTTGTAAGTCCTTCACTTATGGATGGTGTTAGGCACCCCTACTCGATCAACTAAGGTAGGTGTGATAGGTTGTGATAATAGACAACAATTCTAGATGATGTGTGTCAAACATTGGATGGAGTTGTGAATTGTTGTAGAGTTACATTTATACAATATTGGGATGCCTTGAGTAAGAGCACATGATCTAGTTAGGAATGTGGACCCATGGGGCTAAGCGTTCCAAAGTCTTAGTGGATGGACGGAGTGGATTTCACATTTGGGTCCACATAGGATTGAAATATGGTTCAAGGCACCTTAGAATAAGGAAATAGCAAGGCATATTCCGCTTATATAATTAGGATGTAACCATTGTGCAAAGTCCTTCATCCAAGGTCATTCATTCAAGAGTGGACAAGGAGTTCTATTATGTGATAAGATTGGGGTTGGTACAATGAACAACTTGGATGTTGTCTATGTGATATATGGAAGATACATGATATGCATGAGGCATATATGTGGGTGCTTTAGGGGGTGGATTGAAAAGTATTGTGGCCAGAGGAAGTTGTGCCTTGGATATTTGTATATCAATAAAAGAGTCCCATGCAAGTTGGATGAAATCTATTGTTGTATATCTGTAACATTCTTTGTATTTATAAATTTAAGGTATCCACCTTGGGTGTCATCCATACTTCTGCATTGTGGTTTCTTTACTTGTATGAATGTTACTCATCCTTGCAATACATTGTGTGGCTACGTGTTGTTGAATATTATCTAAGTGTAAAAGTATTGATAATATGCTTTAAGGCCATAGTTGTATGTGTACATATTGTTAGAAGAAACTGGTTGCATATCTAACAAATTGTCGCTTGGGGTGTAGTTGTGGGAAAGACCCTAAGTGAAGAGACATAATTTGGTTGTAGTAGGAATAGGTTGGCCAAGCCCCTATGGATAAGTCAAGGAAATTCCACATGACTGAAGATGAAAACAATAAAAAAATTGGGCAAGACCTTTAGGTCCGTGAAAAGTGGTATTAGAGCATAATCTTCACCCCATTTATACAAGAAAGATGGTATCAAAGCATATTATTCACCCCCTTTCCACAATAAGGGTGGTATCATAGTGCAACTTCTTTGAGAAGTTGGTTTTGAAACTTTTTTGGATGCTTTTCACTATTCTTTAAAATTAATTAGTTGTTTGGGAGAGTGGTCTCATCTATTAAAAACAATTTTTTTTATCATTTCTTAGCAAAGTTGTTGCTTGGGAAGGTTGGTGTTTCATGGAGGAAACACTTAGTAGCATGAGTGTTGGAGAAACATTTCTTCCATAAATAATTTAGAATACTCCCACTAGACATTGGAGACTGGATGAAGGTGGAGGAAGATTGCAAAGAATTGTTGTTGCAAGATGTGGTTGGTTCAGGAGAAGCCTAGTAGGACATCCCACCTCTCCTTAAAGTGAATTTCAGTGAAGTGAATTTAAATGCAATAGTCATGGAGGACGTGTTTCAAATAATTTTGGGTTCAATAAGAGTGGAAAATAGATGTTTCCCCATATAAATTTTAAATATGGTGTTGCATGGTACCCATTGGAAGACCACTTTAGGCAGAGATAAGTCTTTGGTTTCTTTATGTTGCAATTTAATTCCTTTAACAAGTCCTACGCAATCGACTTCAATAGAAAAAGGAAGGGAGAAACCCTACTTATAAGAGACTTTGTGGAGAATAGGTGCATTGTCTGGAAACCAAGGATAGAGCCTAAATCATCTTTGTTATTTGGAATTGATTGTGAATGGAATAATGGTGTAGGCGTTGGTGGATTTTGGTGCCTCCCAAAACATATTGAAGAAGGAGTTAACAAGTAAACTCAAACTTAGAGTTGGATCATGTGGTTCTTCAATCAAGGGAGTCAATTCTAAGGCTAAGGTAGAAACTCGGGTTGCGTCTAGAGTTCACATTAGTTGAATAAGTGTAAAGATCGTGTGAAATTCAAAATAGTGTAGCTGGATGATTTTGAAGACATCCTTGGGAAATACTTCCTAATGAGATCTCAAAGAATTCTCATGCCATTTGTGGATGAGTTACTGATACTTGATGGATAAAAGACTTGTGTTGTGTGCACAACAACAAGGAAGCCAAACATAAAGGTGTGGTTGGTGTCCACACTGAGCATGAAGAGGGTAGCTTTGTTCCCAAAGTATCAACTTTATAAACCTTTATCCAATATTTTCATTAGCAATGTTATGCTTTCTACCTTATAATAGTTTCCCTTCAACAATGTGTGATCTTAATTATTGCTCATTCATTTCATTTAGTTCAGTCACTTGCTCTCTTTAGTGATTTATTATCCTTTTCAAGTGCTCAGAGTGAGACCCAGGATATCATCAGTGCCAACCAATAGATATAGGCATGGACATTCTAGAAGGAAATACGTGTATTCTACATATATTTTACACTGTACCTTGGAAGTTTGTATGAACCCTAGGTTGATAATTAAAGTAGCAAGATGAGGAAGTGGTATTATTATTGTTGTTATTCCAAGGCCTACCACTTTTTGGTGCTATTGTTGAGTACGTGCTAAATTTTACACATCATTTTCATTTTTTTTCATGCATACATTCTAACATTATATAAGAAAAGAAAAACTTTAGTTACATTTCCTTGGTTTTCAAAATTTTCTAGATGAATGACTCAACCTAGGGATAGAATATAATTTTTTTTGCCTAAATCCCCTACCATAGAAATTAATCCAAGCAATCAAGAACATCAACAAGTTGGTTGTGAAACACTTTTTTCTAGAAGCTACAAAAACCCTTGAGGATTTCTGAGAAAGAGGAGTAAGGGACTTTGAAAATATCTTAGAGGGAGGCCAACATCCAAACATAATGGCTAATGAGGAAGATCATGAAGAGGTCTTTGAGTTTCCTATACGAGAAACCAATAGGGAAACCAAAATGAAAAACATCAACCCTTATACCCTACCTCACTTCCATGGCCTTATGTCAGAATACCCTGACACCTTTTTCTTTGAATTTTTAGTTGTGTGCAAAACTTATGATTATACCTCAGATGAGAAAAATATTAAACTCTTTCCCTCTACTACAAAGGAATCAACATTGAGATGATTGATAAGTTTGGAAGGAAACACTATTACAGGTTGGGACCAAATGAAGAATACCTTCAACAAAAAGTACAAGACTACTTCAAAACAAGCGATACAAGAGATGGAATATTTTGTATGACCCAAGTGGTGGATGAATCCTTAGAGTATTTTGAGGAAATATTTCAACTAAACTACATGAGATCCCACAACTGCACTTTGGATGAAGATTCACTAAAACTTGTCTTACTCAGAGGAGTAAGGGAGGAAATTATGTAAACATTGAATCTCATGTCAAATGGAGATATATTTTAGATGGATTATGAAGACATTAAGAACATCTTCAAGAACTACTCCATATCCTCTAGAAAGAAAGGTAGAAATGGTAAAGGAATGTGTTGCACGCACACAACAACCTCCCAATTTTCTTCTCTTAGCATCTCTCTAAGACAAGAAATCCCCCCCCACCCCCTTCCAAATCTTCCTACTAGAAACCTCACACCCTCTTTCTCGTGCAAGTGGCTAGGCCCAATTTTTTCCTCCCCTTATTCTCTCCTTTCCATTTGTGATTTCTCTTCAGATCATCTCGACTTGTTGATCCACACTTTGGTAAGTCCCCTCTTCCTTGGTGATTACATAACGTACTAGAAAACACATCCTTTCTTCCACCTACCTATTGATGAGCCAATGATTTCTTCACCAATACATAGGCAACCTTTCTTTAAACTTGGTTGATGCGTCGGCGCGCTTATGCTAATCCTAATTGACACATGCCTTTATCACTAGTGAAGTTTGTGTGATCAATAGTGACATTTCGATAATGTTCACATGAATATCTCCGTTGTGCACATGCCATTCACTAGCTAAATTCCTTCCACTTTCACTGATGCATAACATATCGACAACATCCCTCCCTTCCGGTTTGATACACCGCATATTGTCGAGGTTTGTCTCTCCCCCGCTAATGCACTTCTTGTTGATAAGTTCCCCTCTCACATCGTCGATGTGCCAGCAGAAGGATGTCGACCCCTCATCGACACTGAACGTATGGATGGTGATCTTATTTCTCTCACCAACACTCACTTGGTCAACAAGACTCACCATCATCTTGAGGCCTATCTCATCCTCCTCCAGCTCAAATCCTTCTTGTTGCTCCCATCAGTCAGTCTCCTAACATTTCCTATGACTAATATCTTCATGCCTAATTAGATAGCTCATCATTGATTACCTATCTTGCCTGATCAATTTCATGATCACAGTCGTGATAGATCTATTTGTGTCACCAATGGCTTTCATCGCGCACATCATACCAACTTGTTTGTTTTGTGCCTCTTGCTTTTATGACTAAATATTGATTGTGAAAGTGTCTTTTAGCATCAGATGAGTTAACCACAACACCTATTGGTATTGCGTTGGCTCTCAAACGATCTTCGGAAGAAATTTGATCCTCCCAGCTCTTAAATAGTACTACATGCTCAGAAAGTTAGTTGATTGTTTTGGTGGATTTATAATTTCATGGTACTAACACATTACCGTAATGTTAATGGATGACCTAAGATCCTATACACCATAGATGATTTTCGACATCTGTCAAAGTGAATTTTTATCCTCTAAAATAGGCCAATCATATGATTTATGCCATTGCAATTCCAATGCAACTCACGAAATCGAAATCCAATGTCGTAAATGCCAGAACGAATCACCTAGGGTTTCTTTCATGAACCAACCACATCGGTGGTTGCATAAGTAAAATTTTTGTATGAAAGGGTTAGTTAGCTCACTGGAAGCGTCTCTCTGTGCTCTTCATGGTGGAAACAAGTGGCACCCCAATAGGAGGACGTACGAGAAAGTTATGAAGAATTAAAAAGTTCCTCCAAGAGCATTAGCGAAAGGTTTACAAATTGGGTTTTTCACCTCTATTAAATGGTGACAACAACGTGTCGGTTAGGAAATGTTCATTCTTCCACAACCTGTGCAATTATATGGATCATTTCCTCAAATCTGGTTGTTGTTGAAACAAATAATCGTAAATAGAATTGAGTTTGGTTTGTAATTAATGAATTCAGTTTCTTGAAATTGTGAGAGGAAGACTATAAATTCATGATGTAAGGTGTGAGCTTGTTGTAACTCTTCACGCTTTGAAAAATGTAAACCAATACCTCTTCTTGGTGGACGTAGCCCAACTTTTGGGTGAACCACGTAAATTATCATGTTTTTATGAGTGATTTGTTTTCTGTAATGTTTTTTGTTGCATGTTATTTTTAGATTTTGTGGCTAAGGTTGACAAATGGTATCAGATCTTGGGGAGAGCGATTGAGGTGAGATAATTTCTAACCACTGTCGAGGGAAACAAATCTCAGTAGAAGGAGCATCGATTTCAAATTTAGCGCTAGGGTCGTGTGGCAGAAGGAGCGTCGTCGTTTTTTCAGCACTGGGTTATCCGTTTTGTGGGAGCATTGAATTCCCTCTTCCATGTGGGAGCACCATTTTTCAATCGGCGTTGGGGCAGATGCATGAAGGGAGCGCTGATTTTTGGTGCACTTATAAAATCTCAGATGATACACTTCAACGCTGGCATATATAAAGGAAGGGACTGTTGATCTTCAAATACCAAATTTGCATGTTTTTTAAAGGGTTGAATGGTTGAATGGAGCGAATATATTATTCATAAAACATGGAGGATCCTCTTTGTGTTTAGTGAGCTTTAATACCATCATATGTGCATTTCAAAATATTTTTATTAAGGTATAAAAATATTTTTTAATATTTTTGAAAACCTTTTCACCATTAGTTTTGGGTTCAATCTTTAAGTACAAGGTTATTTATTTCATATAAAGGGATTGGTTTTATAAGCAGTGGTTTTGGAATGTTTTCTTCTACTAATGGAGAAAACTCAAAGTGCTAAGTTTGAAATCGAGAAGTTTAATGGCAAGAACAATTTTGAGATCTGGAAGGTCAAAATGCACGACCTTCTCGTGCAACAAGGCATTGCGAAGGCGCTAGTGGGAAAATCAAAGAAACCCGTGACCATCTCTAGATGATGATGTTCTGTTCAACATTGTCTCAGAGAAGATAATAGCCGGTTTATGGACAAAGTTGGAAAGCTTGTATATGACGAAATCCTTGACGAACAAGATCTTTCTGAAAAGAGAATTGTACAGTTTGTGCATGAAGGAAGGTACGAAAATAGCTGATCATTTAAATAATTTTAATACTCTTTTAGTCCAGTTGACTAGAATGGGAGTAAAATTTGAATCTGAAGATAAGGCGATTACATTATTGTGTTCTTTGCCCAAGTCACGGGATCACTTTGTTACCTCTATTAGTTTCAGTTCAACAAAAAGTATTGAGTTTGATGTTATTGTTGGAGCTTTACTATCTGAGGAAACAAGAAAGAAATCCAATTATGAAACCTCTAGATCTGAGGCGATGGTGGTTAGAGGAAGACCTAAGGAAAGAGGACATATTCAGAGGGATTTCTATCGGTCAAAGTCAAAGGGAAAGAAGAGAAAACTTAAGTGATGGTTTTGTGGAAAATCTGGACACCTAAAGACGGATTGTTGGAAGAGACAACAAGCCTCCAAAGAAGACCCTCCAAAAGAGACGAAGGAAGCAAATGCAACTGAAATAGGTTCAACAATAGGTTCAGGTATGACTGATGAAGTTTTATCAATTAGCATTGTTTCACGATATGATAAACAATTGTTATTAGATTCTGGTGCTTCAAATCACATGTGTCTTCATAGACACTGGTTTATTACTTACCAGTCTATAGATGATGGAATTGTTTACATGGGAAATGATATATCATGTAAAGTTGTGGGAATTGGTAGCATTCGAATTAAGATGTTTGATGGATCTGTTAAGATACTAACTGATGTGAGACATGTACCTAAGCTAAGGAAGAACCTAATCTCTTTGGGAGTCTTAGATACTGGAGGATATAAAAGTATTGTTCAAGGTGGAGTTATGAAGGTCTACAAAGGAATCCTACTAGTCATGAAGGCGAAGAAGGTTGGAAACATGTTTCTGTTAGAAGGAAGAACCGAGTCAGATCATGCGACAACTGTATCCAATAATGACAGTAATTATGTTCGACTGTGGCATCAACAGTTGAGCCATATGAGTGAAAGAGGATTGAAGGTATTATTTGATCGCAAGTTTCTTCCTAGTCTAAAGTCTTTAAAGTTAGATTTCTGCAAGCACTGTATTTATGGAAAACATAATAGGAAGAAATTTAAAACCGGAAGACACACCAGTGAAGGAATTATTGATTATATCCATTCTGATCTTTGGGGACCATCCCCTACTATTTCGTATGGAGGATAATCATACTTTGTTACTTTTATAGATGATTTATCTAGGAAGGTGTGGATCTATATGTTGAAAAGAAAGGCTGATGTATTTATAGTTTTCAAGCAGTTTAGAGCTTTAGTGGAAAAGAGCATTGGTAGGTCCATTAAATGTTTAAGAACTGATAATGGTGGTTAATTTACGTCAATGGAATTTGAGAAATATTGCAAGAAGTTTGGTATTTATAGGCATAAAACCACTACCTATACTCCTTAGCTGAATGGAGTGTTGAACGCATGAACATGACTCTTCTAGAGAGAGAAAGGAGTATGCTTAGTAACGCCAATTTGCAACAGGAACTGTGGGAAGAAGCAGTGACTACAACTTGTTATCTGGTGAATCGATCACCATCAACAACAATAGAGTGTAAGATTAATGAAGAGGTATGGAAAGGTCACCCTTGTAATTATTCTAATCTTGAAGTTTTTGGTTGTGAAGCCTATGCTCTAATTCTGAAACATCAGCGTTCTAAATTAGATCCAAAAAAAAAAAAAGGCTTATCTTTGTTAGATATAGTGATGGTATTAAGGGGTACAGGTTGTGGGATCCTACTGCCCACAAGATCACCATTAAAAAAGATGTAATATTTGGTGAATCATCTCTCATCAAATCAGATGTAGATGTTCGGATGAAACAGGTAGAAGTACCAAAATATCAACAGATTCAGTTTGAAACTCGTTCAACCACAGATGAAAGTGAACATGAACAATTTTCTGAAGATGTTCATGAAGAGGTGCCTATAGAGGAAAACATGGATGATGATGGCATTCAACAGAGTGTGGATGAACCACAAACTTCCTTAAGGAGGTCTACACGGGTCAAAAATCCTCCAAGAAGGTATGATGATTTTGTTTCATCAGTTTCTTTAAGTACTAATGATGATGAACCTTCTTGCTATCAGGAAGTTGTGGAGGGTTCTAACAGTAATAAATGGAAAGAAGCAATTAAGGATGAAATGAATGCATTAGAGAGGAATGCTATGTGGGACCTGGTAAAAATTCTAAGAGACAAAAAAAATGTAGGTTGCAAGTGGGTCTACAAGCTAAAGAAGGGTGTTGATGATAAGGTAGAAAGGTACAAATCAAGGCTGGTTGCAAAAGGATATTCTCAGAAAGAAGGTATTGACTTTCATGAGATTTTTTCACCAGTTGTTATAATTGTTTCAATTCAAAGTATGTTAGCATTGGTTGCATTACTTGATTTGGAGTTGGAGCAGCTAGATGTTAAGACTGCTTTCTTACATGGGGATTTGGATGAGGATATTTACATGGAACAACCTGAAGGGTTCATTCAGAATCATAACAAGAAATTTGTTTGCGGGGTCAAGAAATCATTGTATGGTCTGAGGCAATCACCCAAACAATGATACAAAATTTTTGACTCTTTCATGATGAACCAGAATTATACAAGGAGTGAGTATGATCATTGTATCTTCTTTAATAAATTGAATAATGGAATATTCATTATCTTAGTATTGTATGTTGACGATACGCTTTTAGCAAGCAAAATCATAACTGAGATCAACAGGTTAAAGACTCAAATGGCTAAGACGTTTGATATGAAAGATCTAGGAACAACAAAACAGATTTTGGACATGGAGATATTCAGAGACAGGAGGAATGGTAAGATTTGGTTGTCACAACAGAAGTATGTCGAGAAAATACTTTTGAGGTTTGGTATGAACAGTGTGAAACCAATTTATGTACCATTAGCTTCCCATTTTAAGCTTTCTTCAAGTTTATGTCCTAGTACAAAAGAAGAAAAGAAATATATGTCTTGAATACCATATGCTAATGCAGTAGGAATTTTAATGTATGTGATGGTTAGTACAAGATCAGACATTTCACATGCAGTTGGGGTTGTCAGCATATATATGGAAAATCCAGGAAAAGAGCATTGGGCAGCAGTGAAATGGGTGCTTCGGTATTTAAGGGCACTAGTGATTATTGTATCACCTATAACAATGGTTGTGTGTTAGTATGTGGATATGTTGATTCTAATTTTACAGGTGATTTGGACAAAATGAGGTCAACTTCAGGATATGTCTTTACTCTTGCAAGTGGAGCTATTAGTTGGATGTCAAAGCTATAGAGAATTGTTGTTTTATCCACTATAGAAGCATAATACATAGCTTCTTCATGTGCTTGCAAAGAGGCGCTTTGGTTGAAAGGTTGTTTGGAGAGTTTGGAAGGATGCACGACAAAGTAAAGCTACTTTGTGATAGTCAAAGTGTTATTCACTTGGCCAAGAATCCATCCTACCACAGTAAAACTAAACATATTCCTATTAAGTACCATTTTGTAAGACAGGTCATCAATGAAGGTGGATTTTATCTTGAAAAGGTTCATACAAAAGAGAACTGCGCAGACATGTTCACAAAACCAGTACTGTTAGAGAAGCTACGATGGTGCTTGGCTTCTCTTGGTTTGCAGAGAAGGTGATGAACAAAAGAAGGAGCAAGGTATCAGGTTAATTGTTGTCAAGGTGGATATTGTTAAACAATGACAACAACGTGTCGATTAGGCGATGGTTGTTCTTCCACAACCTGTGCAATGATATGGATTGTTTCCTCAAATCTGGTTGTTGTTGAAATAAATAACCGTAAATAGAATTGAGTTTGGTTTGTAATTAATGAATTTGGTTTCTTGAAACTGTGAGAGGAAGACTATAAATTCATGATGTAAGGTGTGAGCGTGTTGTAACTCTTCACTCTAAGCAATATAAATCGACACCTTTGGACGTAGCCCAACTTTTGGGTGAACCACATAAATTCTAGTGTTTTTATGAGTGATCTGTTTTCTGTAATGTTTTTTGTTGCATGTTAGTTTTCGATTTGGTGGCTAAGGTTGACAGCCTCCTCATGAAATCGATTTGGGCAAGATGTTTCTCTTACACACAAGGTTCTAAAGTTCGATATGTTGGATCTAAAATCTTTCAAGGCCAATAGTTTGAATTAAGTTTTTAACTATTATATATTTGAATTTATAATAGTTTAACTTTAAAATGTTTAAATTTAAATTTCCTTTAAGTATATAACAATTAAAAGAAAGATTCAAAACAAAGGGTAAAAAAAATGAAATATTGAAATCATTGTTAAATGCTCATCGGAGGCAAGATGTTTGTCTTACTCACAAGGTTATGAAGTTTGATATGTTGGATCTAAAAGCTTTGAATGAAAATAGTTTGAATTAAGTTTTTAACTATTATATATTTGAATTTATAATAATTTAAATTTAAAATGTTTAAATTTAAATTTTTTGTATAAGAATAAAAGAAAGATTCACAACAAAGCATAAAAAGAATTAAATATTGAAGTCATTGTTAAATGCTCATCGGAGTCAATAAGAGGAACTTCTCGGAAGCTCATCGGAGGTGATGAGAGCAACTTCACCGATTTTCATCAGCAAAGTTAAAGGGAGATGCTCCAAAGCCATCGGATGTCTCGCAAGGAACGTCTCCGAAGCCATCAAAGATTTGGTGAAAAACTTTGTCGATTGCCATCGACAGTCTTGAAAAGAACTTCAACAATTGTCATCGGCGAAAATGAGGACAATCGCTCCAATGCAAATAACAAGAGTTTCTTCCCATTGGTAACTAGAAATCTGATCTGATTGAGAAGATGGCAGTTAGCGCTACCTTCAAGGTCATGATTTTTGGTATTTCATGCTTGCTTTTCATCATTTAGCAGCACTCCGCGACCCAAGAACTGAAACAATCAAGCAATCATTCCTTCCTCAAGCCTCTATACGTAATTAATTATTTGCAACAATTTTTGGATTGAGGGAATCAACATTTTTCAATCTGTATGTTAAATATATTTTGACTAGTGTGCCATTGGCATTTTCCGCTTAAAAAATCGACTTTCTAGGGATGTGGTGTAAACCATAGAAGAAAAAGAAAGGGCGTGAGCTTCACTAGTTCATTTTTTTTTTCTTCTCACTATCGATCTCAACCCATAATCTCATGCAAATTGAACCAACTTAAAGACAAGCACATGCAAATTATATATATCTTGCCTAGCCTTTGATCATAGCTTCGTTAGGTACTTGTCTTCAGTATTTACGGGCAATTTGTTTACTCATCTCACCAGAACGACACATTGATCTATAGAAAAGGAATAAGCAATTTCGTCATTGAGGCATAAACGTATGGCCGTGATAATGAAAAATCAAGCCAAGAGTACCCCAACACTGATCCAAAGAGACAACATCAATTCTAAACTAAAAAATAAACGACACACACATATAATTGTTCACCGACCAACACACTAGGAACTACAATAGCACACCCGAAGTAGTGAAGATTACAAGCACACCGGGACCTATGATAAAACATCATTGGTTCTACTAGAGTTGTTGTGAATTCTAGTCCCAATATTGATCGGAGCAGTTACTAGAAAATTCTCTAGTACACAGCAAAGAAGCAGGCTTCACAAACTACTCTAGAATAGGGGTAGGAACCCTATCTAGACTGCATTCTATATTTTGACCATAAATTCTTACTCGAGTGCCCGTTCTGCACGTTATTCATACCATTACATTAGCAAGGTCTTTCCGAGATATATAACTTCAAAGTTATGTTCTCTGAGAAATTCCTTGCTAACCTTACACAAAATTTGAACTACTTAGTGTTTCTTTTTACGGGTTCAAAGGCTTGAATTTAACAGTTTTTTTTTATATTAATCTGACATCGCTCATATGTTTCAGATTAAATGGAGCTAGATAACCAATTCATGCTGAGAAGAGGTCGTACTGAACGTCCCATAATGTGATCCACAACCGACAATGACAAAGCAACAATAACAACAACTTTCACATCGATAGGTGAGCAACAAAGAAAATCTAATTCAAATGGATGAAGAAGATTTATGAACTCCATGACGATCAACTATCAAACTTGGATGACAAAGATGTTCCCATGTCTAGACTAGTCTTCATGGTACAAAGGATATCTATGGCCAAAATCTATAATGGTTGTTGGAACGCAGTGGGAAGACCCGGGGTTAATCATCAATACACCAACAAAACCCTTAGACAACAGTCCTTTCGACATCACCTGCAGAGCAAGTGAAGTCTCTCCCAAATCATCTAGAGGGGCTGTAGGAACCAAGGTTTTGCACTAATGATTCCTATTAACATGTATTTATTAACCAAGGTGAAATCATGAAGATGCGTTACACTTTTGCTTGTTTTATGAGGAAAAAAAATTGTATTTTCACAAGTTCTTCAACTTCCAGCATACAAAAGTATTTTTTTTTATTTTGAATTTCACTTTACAGTAAAAACAAAACTTGTGAAAAATTTTGTTAGCTTTCCAATGACTATTTTTCAATTTTTTTTTATCACGATTTGATATGTCAATTTGACAATTGTTTAATAGTATGTTTCTTAAACATGAAATGAATGATAATGAGTTACTTTTTCCTACAACAATGTATCTATTATTAAAATTATGTTTTTAAGAAACGAAATAAACTGCAACAAACTACAAAGACTCTATTTTATTATGACTATAATTTTGAATCTAACGGATGAATATTATAATTTCTAGAATTTTTTTAAGTTGACCAAGATGAAAACGTTGCAGATTTTAAACACATGTTTTTCTACACCTTGTATCTATCTTAATTTTTACTTAAAACTAAAATCTAAATATACCCTTTTGAAAAGAACAGTTTAAGAATTATGAATATATTTTTTTCTAAATTTTTCATTGTATGTTTTTAGAGATACAAATATTTCATTTCACCGAATCATAATGTCTACTGAAAATATTATGCAGTGATTTTTTTTTTTTAAATTAAATAAAATTAGATAAAAATAAAGAAAATGAAAACAAATTATAGGAATTGAAAGTAGATTCAATTTTGGAAATACTGGTGTCATTTTCGAAACCAAATTCTCAGTATTTGCAGAAGTCTACAACCTCCAAAGTTCAGGTAGGCTTGGGGAAATTCTCTGGTTTTTGTTTTCAGTCCCAATTTCATGTTTTCGATCGAAATAATCTTTCAGCCGAAAAAATATTATTTCGGCTGAAAGACAAAATTCTAACGGAAACCGTCAAAACTGAACGGTTTCCAAGTTTTTCGGTCAAAAAAAACTTCTTTCAATCGAAATCACGTTGAGCGAATTTCGTCGGCCGAAAAAAATGAAGACATATATCATTTCATTTCGCACCAAATTGTATAAATAGGCTTTCGCCCGAACACATTTAACACAATTCATCAGATGGACAGACAGATATGAGCTCGGGGATAGGGATTTCAAAGCATTTCTATTACCGATTGCAGCTGTATTCTTTTCTTTCTTTATTTCTTTCCTCTATTCCATAGGCTTAATCGAAGGATCGATATCGATACATGATGGTTTTCTAGAGCACCTAAACAAAGTTTCAAATCATCTTTTTGGTTTTTGTTGAATAAGGTAATTGATGTTTGTTCAAGTTTTTATTGGAATAAAAATTTATATGTTGAAAGATAAATGTTGAGCATTTTTTCAAGGTGAAGTATTTGTTGACCATATATTTTACAGATAACTATAAAAGTCATGGGAAACAAAAGTTTGCGCAAGATAAAATTTGATTGCACTCGAGATGATACTCGCCAAAAAGAACAAAGGAAAGAGCTTTATTGGAGAAAGAAATGAGAACATGCAAATATTGAAGAAAGAAACGATGATAATGTCAATAGAGATTTTCAACAAGAAGAAGTTCAACCAAGTATGCATGCACATATGATGATCGAGCACACGACACACATTGGGACTGTATTCAGAAAGTACAGAATTCAAAGTATAGAATTCAAATTTAAAATATTGTAAATAATATATTTGATTGTAATTACAATTTGATGTTTTTCAAAAAACATAAATAGATTTGTCTCATAATGTCGAAGAAGACGTTGAAACCGAAATTGAAGCAGAAGACGTTGAAACTATAATTGAAGCAGAAGACAAATCACCTATAGGTATGTACATAAATTTAGATAATACAAGATGGACACTCAAGTATATATAGTTTAGTGAATTTGTGTTCGAGTTATGTTTTTTAATATAAATTTTAAATTGAAATATGCAGAAGAATCTATCAACATTGATGATGAAATATTAGAAAATGTTGATACTAACAAATTTGGGAAGAAAAAAGCTAAGCATTATATAAGATATCGAACTAAGAATATGTATAATACTTTTTTCAAAGATGAATCAGTAACAGTACAAGCTCAACTTTTACTTTGTCTAATGAATTCAATAAAGTTAAAAGAAGCTACATCATTATTGGGTATTCAAAAGTTGACAAAGGATACAAAGGTGAAACATAATGTATTTAACAATATAACTAGTGTATTAAAAGCTTTTGGAAAATCTCAAAAAGAAGATGTCTGTGTTGCACGTAGAGTGATACAAACAACAATTGTTTCATCTAGCAATATAAAATATCGTTTGACACGACACATGGAAAAAACGATGGGAACGTCAAGAAAAACATTGCACAAACATAGAAAATTTTGATTGAAAATAGATGTAAATGATGAATTGGCTTGTTGGACAAAGATTTCTAGACAACCCTACAAAGATAGACTTGTAGAAAATGTTAAATAATTGACCCGTAATTGTTGGTTGGAAGAATCTTGTGTTTCACCACATACAAGGGATGTGTTGCGATGAAGAATAGCATGAAAAAAATATGAAGAACATCCAAAACATATATTGTCAATGACACAAATAGAGTTGTTCAATAAGTTCAAAGAAAAGCACAAAGAAGTTAAAATTTTCATCAATACATTTGTGCAACAAAAACTATGGTTTGTTAGACCCATCATTGTTTGTGACACTTGTTGTCGTTATCATGTGGAATTTGAGTTGTATTAGGACACTTTTTTGGATTTTGGTAAAACTTTATGGCCAGGTTCACCTCCTCCTTCCACATTTCGTGTTTTTATATCTGAAATTCTATGTGAAAGAGAAGATGATGATTTATTTTACAAAAAAAAATGTGTTGGTGGAAAGAAATATGATCGTGGTGGAAATCTAAGTTTGTTTCATTCAAAGTATCATATTGATATTAATGATCAATCATTTTCTAATATATGAGTCAATTGGAAGAGATATGAATATATCAACAACATAGATCCACATTCTTCAAATGTTATTTCCAAAAGGATTGATTTGAAGGTAGATAAAATCTGTGTGATAGATTTTTTGAAGAAGTTTGAGGAAGAAATCTGTAAATACACCAAGCATTCACATAAAGATCAATGGAAAGATGTACAATTCAAACAATCCCGTGAAGTGTTTCCACCAGAGACAATTTTGTCTGTAGTTGATTTTGCAAAGAATTACACATTCACTGCACAAAAAGAAATACAGAGCGAATATTATCATTCTGATCAAGTCACGATATTTGTCCACGTTCTATATAGACATGCTCAACGGAGTCTTGATAACATAGAAAGCACCAACGACAATCGACATGTTATTAAAGAATATCACTTTTATATAAGTGATGATCGAGCACACGACACACATT
>SNQJ01S0189579.1:0-18208 GCA_010110895.2 Picea sitchensis | reverse complement strand
TTCTCTTGCATCAAGTAAAGTGACCGACAATTATCGACATCATGCCCCATGGATTTGCAGAACTCACAAAATGGAGTATGCATAGTATTTTCATCCCTTTGTAATGTTGGGCATATGGGAAGTATATGTATCCATTGTCTTCAAATATCACACCACTCAGTTTGAGGTCCAGTTGGAAATGGATTCGATGCATCTATTGTGATGTAAATTCCAAGCGTAGGACATTCATTCCTGTGGTGGAATTCCATGCGACACATAGTACACCACACATGATCTTGCACTACCTTATCCTTAGCCATATCTTGTAACTGCATTGTGATATTTGCGAGGTGATATTGCACCTACGCCATCCATATTGATGTCTCACCACCTTTTGGTGTAGCTTCTTGGCGCATCAAAATATCCATGACCTCTGCCTGGGTTTTCAACTTCTTCTAGGTGAGTGGGACTCGAATATGGGGTAGGAGTCCTGTGATAAACCATTCCTTATGATGAATGTATTGAATATGAAATGTCATCCTATCCAAAAATATCTTGAACTGCTAGTCATAGTACCTTCCGGTTTCTTGAACTTTTTTCTTGATCTCTTTGATCTCACTGATACATTGCGATTTTGACTTAGGATTGCAAAATTCACTAAGAAGATCTCTCTTAATCTCTACGAAGGACCTAGTCTATTCCATTGGCACAACCACCTTGTATTTCATATACCATGTTAGAAAATTGTCTTTGAAGGTGGTCTTCAACCACTCTATCTTTGATGCTTCATGCATGATTATCCTCATAGACCATATATATTCACATGTAAACCAATGCTACTATGCATCATATCTACCTATCCCATGGAAAACAGGTAGCCTCATAAATGTGTCTTGATTCACCATCCTAAACTCAGTGTCGTGTCCTCCTAACTGACTACTAGTTGTTGGTGATACTGATGTTGATACTGAAACTGTACCTTGCAAAGTATTGTTTACTTTGACCTTTTCTTCACTCATCTGTTCTTTTCTCCTTTATTCTACTCTTTCTTCTTCTACTCCTATCTCCACACTTTCTTGTGTTCTTTCTTCTTTATTACAAATGTGCAATGGGGGTCATTCAAATAGGGGTTCCTCCATCTTATCTCATCATCTACGGTGCGGTATCCAAAATATCTTCCCAACTATAGTCGCACAAGTCCATTCAAAATATCTAAAGCCTCTTCCCCTTCTCATAGGGGTCCATCACCATCTTCTACCACATCAATGCTGCAACTTTTCACCTCATCTTCCTCTGATGTGATTACATCTCTCAATATCCAAGGAGATTTGACTTCATCTGCCTAGTCCTAACGTTATGTCACTTTCGAACCTATCTCCTTCTATGATTCTCTTTGGCACAAAACTCTACCTCACACATCCTCCTGGTATGGCCTCTTTTCTCTTCATTATGGTTTTGATCCATCATCCTTCACTGATCTAGGTGGATATTGGTGGCCACCCACCTATTCCAACTAGCTCCTCTGAATAATTTTTAGTTCACCACGTTCTTCTGTAATTATTTGTAATTATGGGTTCTACACTTCTGGGGCTATCTAAATCCCTACATAGCTTCCAGCTGGATATTGGTGGCTGCCCACCTAATCCAACTAGCTTATTTTGGATGTTTTCGTATCAATACATCTTTATGTACTTCTAGGGTTTTTTTTGGGTCCTAAGCAATGTCTTTTTGTCTTTCCACAGTAAAACTATAGAAGGATTCAGAGTTTGGCAGACTAATGTGTGTTTCTTGAAAATACCTTTCTAATGGAATATCACGCACCTAAAATGGAGGTTGTATGAAAATGTTACGACCCAGGGAAGTTTATGTACCAACTTACCCATTGGGGCCCACATAAATTTTGGCGTTTCATCTCCTAGGGTTAGGGTTTTAGATGTCTAGGGTTTTGGAATTCATGAGCAATGTTAAAAATGCATCCGGAGCCTCATTGTAATAATTGTTCTCATACATATGCATGTAACAACCACATCTCTTCTCAGAGATAGCTACCACCATTCGAGCAATTTTTTTTCAGTTTTGCAGTTTTATAGTTTCAACCTTGTTAGCACAGGGGCATACCCAGGGTTCAACGCTTCAACATTGCACCAAAAAAACCCTAACTACCGACCCATTCAACAACACCTGCGAAGAAGATGAAGTCTCACCCAAGGTAGAGGCAGGGGGGGTTGCAGGACTCAAGTGTCTACAACCTAGCTGGGACACAGATATGTGATCATAGTTCTTAACATAGCACTTAGCAGTTAACATTCATTAGCATTTAACCCTTTTTCACATCGCAGGTAAAAACCTAATTACAGAGAAACACAATATTCAACAAGATCTAACACATCCAAGCACCTAGCACATAGAAATATAGAAGATATAGCATTCATTCACATTACTAAGCACTAAGATATCATATCATATGAATCTAACATACATAAATATGAAAACACTAAGCATAAATCACATCAATCATACAAAAGAAATCATAACACATGATATACGTGGTTCACCCCCAGCATGGGGCTACGTCCACCAACTCTTCATCTTCTTTATTATCTTCTATCAATATCCTTACATGCACAGAGCATCAAAACCAACTCTGCATAGGACAGGAGATCTACACACACCTCGCCAGATCCTCCTTCCCTGATCTTGGCACAACATAGAGCCTTTATTACAATCACTTGCACTTAGCCCTGCAAATTTTGAATACACAATATGCAGAGAGCTAACTCAATCACATAGATCCAACCTCTTACATCACTTTCACTTAGCACAATACAACACTTAGCACCACATACCTCTTAGGTCTAGTGTGTTTCTTACATCGCCTAGATATATATTTATACATTACAAAAGGTGCCTAATCATGGGTAAGACCCATGGGCCGAAATCCCATACCCGTTACATAAACCCTAAACCCAAAAAGCCTGCAAAGGGGGGGACATATCGTGATCTCCTCTTCGCCTGACGCTCCATCTTCGACCAGCCTGTCGAAGTCCCCAAAATTGGTTAAACATGACTAGCGTTTCAACAAAACCTGGTCAAGGGCCAACAGGGCCCCAACACTCACTTGTGACTCGTCCTGAGTCACTCTGATCTAGGTAACTCTGCCTTGAATGCCTCGAGCTTAGATCGAGCTTCCAAGATCTGCTGCTTCATGAGAGCCTCCTTCTCGACAAACTCTTGAATAACTTTCTCATTCACCGGTCCTTCCATGCGTTGTTCTACCATGGTGAGTACTTGTTCTGGTTGTGCACCTTGTCCTTCAATCTCCTCAAAAAGTGTGCAAGCTTCATCATGTACTGGTTGGAGCCTCAGGGTAAGTTCCATGACTTTACTCTGGATGGCATGGACCTGTTGCTAAACCATGCATTTTTCCTGTGACCTTTTCATCCTCTCAACCGGTGACAGTAGCTTCAACTGTGCTTGCATTGTCACTACTTGTTTCTTTTCCTCCTGGAGCTCTGACTCCAATGTATTTAGTTCTAGGTCCTATGCAAGGCATTCGTAGGTCTACACACTTTGACTGCTTAATTTCTTGCATTCTAAGGCCAATACCTTGATTTTTTCTAATGCACTCTAGTCTTTTGCTTCCCTCTAGTCTTGCACTTCCTACAGAGTGCTTGGCACGACTTGTAGTTCTAGTTCGACCACTCTTGCTTGAAGTTGTTGAATAGCTTCAAGAAGCTTTTCCACTTGACTCTCCACTGTGTCTTCTTCTATCTGTGCGAGGCCCGACATAGAGCAAAGTTTTCTGGTGACTGCCTCCTTGAATCCCATATGCTCTGTGAGCTTCTGTTCTTTCTCCTTATGGATCTGCACTCTATCCTCTGCAAACTTCACCTAGAGGTCGTATTTTTCTTGTTGCGCATCCCGACGTTTCTCTATGGCTTTCTCCTTTGCTTTCTTCATGGCCTCTGTGGCCTGTTCCTTTTTCTCCTCGGCATGACAAAAGTGAGCCTCTGTTGGGTCTACCAGTCTGTGTAGCTGGGCAGGCTCATCTCCTACTTCTATGTCGCCTGTTGACAAGGATGAAGTAGGCACTGCGCGGATCGAATACAGATCCTGTTGTACCCCTTTGAGATCCGCCTCGATCTTGTCAAACATTGTCTCCTGCTTGGATTCACTTCATTGCAAGATGTCCTCTAAGGTATATGATACAACGACAATTATAGGTTCAATGTCATCCACCATGAGTACAGTGTGCAATGGAGGTTTATTGGCTTTTGAGTTCTTCCGCGATGAAGGTTTCTTCGAGGACCCCTTTCTTTTCTTGGATGTTTCTCTCTCCGTTAGGGGATATTTGGGCAGTGTTACTTCGCCTTGCTTCTGCTTGTCTTCTTACCCTTCATCCTCTTCTTTGTATACTTCATCACCTCCTCCTGCTTCAGGTGAATATGGTGTAGTTTCCTTTGATGTGCTACTCAATTCCTGTACCTCTTCCTTATTTTTATTCCTACTACTGTTGGGTGCATCATATTCTTCATGAGTGACGATAGGGCTTTCGATGAGGTCGGGGTCATAGAGTTATTCCTAGTCAAATTGTACAAGAAAATTTGTAGGCCATTCCTTGGTTATTTCTTCCATGTCCTTCTCTATGAGTTTGTAACAGGACTGTATCTCTTCTTTGTGTTCGTCTCCGCTCACAGTGATATAAATGAAATTTCTATCTGCGTGGAACTTTGTAAGTGGCTTGAACCTATGTAGGGTATTCGATGTCATGCAAGGGAAAGATTCAATGGCCCACTTCAACTGTAGATAATAGGTGTGGAACACTGCATTTGACTGCCATTATTTTTCCATGTCATTCGAATACCAGAGCGTAGTTAACTTCATAGCTAGTGGTTCAGACGACTCAATTTCAGGGAAGGTCGCTCCTTTGGGCATCTCCCAAGCAATGAAAGAAATGAGGATCAACAACCAACTAAAATGGAACTCGTAGCCCTGATCCTAAGCTTCGTGGAAGTATTTATCTAACTGGTTGATGAGGTAGCTCGCCCAGTTCATTTGCAGCCCTTTAACGCATTTTCCTGCGAGGTTGACGACAAACCCCATGACCTGCATTGGTCTTTTCTTCTTGACAAGCTTACCACTGATAAACTAGAAATATAGGTGCACTACACCATTATGGATGAATGCTACCATATAGTCCTGCTTCCCCTTCTCCACATCGCCATAGGTGTCTTTTATTTTCTATGCCAGGGCGCAATCTACAACCTTCCCTGGGTAAAAGTCCTATGGGTTTGGTCCTTGCATGCTCAATTCGGTGATCTGTTGGATCAACGTTGGATCTACTGTGATGCACCTGTCCAACCATAGGTAACCTCCATGGAAGCACGCCGACATGATTTTAACGAACATGTTAACCTCTTGATTTCTACCGAAGTGTAGGATCTTCATCACATTGAGGATGGTTAATCTTGCAATGCCCATGGTCTACAATTGGGGGATTATCTTTGAATTCTTCCCTCTTATCTTGGTCAAATACTTGTGTGGTGCGAGCATTCCATAGTTTTTGTGATATCCCAAGTTGAAGTCACTAATATTAAGTGTCATACTCCTCTCCAACTATGGTCCTACTGCATGTATCCCCTTCAGGAGGTACGCAGTGATCAATGTGTAGTCGAAGCCCCTTGGGAGGCTGTCACGATTCACCGCACCAGCCAGAGGCGGGATGTAGTCAGGCAGGATTGATGGGATGAGATTCAAATTTTCCAAGTCATCACGATGTTTGGTTCGTTTATCTGTCGCAGTTTGGGAGGGACCAGATCGATGTGTAGTTGATGGGGATGCTTTCACTCCTCTTGTCAACGAAACTTGTGCTCCTGTGGACATGACCTTCTCATCCATGAGGTCTATGAGAATCTCTTCGACTTATTTCTCTCTTACGCTAAATTCACTTGACATACATTCTCGAGATCTGATATCTCAGATCGGTGAACAAATAATCAAGGTAGCAGAACAAATGGCAAGGTTTCAATAAGAATAGCGCGGTAATACTCAGCTCTCCGTGGGCTCGAATAATCACAATTGGAAAAAGTGTCCATGGTAAGAAACTCGATGGGTTAAATATATAACATCGTAACGGATTCTTCCAACAGGTAGGAATGCCTCAATCAATGCAATTCCATCCGTTATGGCATGGTCCCAATGGTCCAATGGCGAATGTTCTAGAAATAATTTCATTTCTAGATGTTCTAGAGCATCAGTCTAACGGTCGGGACGCCTCCAATGGTCATATCGCTCCGTTATGGTGAAGTTCCAATCGATGCTGCTCTTCTATTCTGGCGAGTTCAAGTTTTGCAATCCTTCCTTCTGCGAAGTCCTCTCTGGAACCCCTTGCAATTTTTCTAGCTTTGATTTCTTCTTACTGAGTTTTCTAGCTTTCTTTCCTGTGATTTTCATTTCTGGATTCCTCTTTCCATTCTTGTTATTATCTCCTCTTGGTATAGTAACTTCACACAACTAAGGGTCTTTCATAAGTTTCGAGGGTAATACTTCTTCTCTTACTGTTTCTAGAGTAGATGCTCTAGTCTCATGTATGGATAAGTTCTCTAAGTAGTCTTTCATTCTTTCAACTTCGACAGCTAGGTATCTGGCCCTTAGTTTCATTGACTTGTCCTCTTGTTCTTCTAGTAAGAACACTATTCTTATAGCCATAAAATCCCTTATTTATTTATTTTTCTGTTCTAGAGATTCCTATTCTTCTCTCCTTTAGATCTGATCTCTCTCGATCCAAGTCTTTCCTAACAAAAGTGCAAAGGGAGTGTTGTTCTCAGCAAACTCAATGACCTCAAATTCTTCTTCTATCGATGTTCCATGAGAAATCATAGGTACATGGGCCAGTCTTCCACATAGGGTTATCAAATTTCCTTTAAACAATCCTATTCCTTCTAATGAAGGAATCATAGTAGGCTTTCCTAAGATTTCGCAAGTACTTTCTGTCATACTGTTATCCTGTGTTCCTTCATCCAATACACAATCTATGTCGAGGTATCCTATTCTTGTTTCTGTGCACTCTTTCTCTTTTAAAATCTCTGATAAATTGATGTCTCTGTGATCATTCAGTTTTTCTTTCATCTTCAATAATATAGTGTTTGATTCTTTCTGCTTCTTTAACATACTCTTAGTCTCGTGACCTTCCTCAGGGTTTTCTCGACTCATGTTCATCTTCTCAACTTTAGCAATCATTCTAGGGAAATCCAAAACTTCATGGTCCACAACTTTACAACAAAGACAAATAGGACCTCTACCAGGGAATTCCTTAGCAAGATGTCCTGATCTTCTACAACTATAACAAAGAGTCAATCCTCTCTTTCTCTTAAACGATCCCCAACCTTTCCTGTACTGTGCATTGGGATCACAGTGATGGACCTACAAAAAATTCTTTCTAGGACCCTGCATCCACTTGTTAGTCCAAAAATTATTTCTATGCATAGGGATAACATATCTTTCACTATTTTTATCAGATCTATTCATATCATGTCTTCTTTCTTCTAAACGTACCCTAGTTTTGTTGGGACCAAATCTATCAAACATAGCTAGATCCATTCTTCGAAACAAACATTTTCCACTTATCTTGTACAACAAGCAGAAAGCTTTAATATCTTACCTCTTTTCTTCAGATCATACTTCTTTTTCTTAGAACAGAGAATTCTATAAAGTCCAAGTAGAATACTGCACAGTACAACAACAAATCTACAGACATAACTTTCTCTTTCTTTGGTTCCCAACAATCATAGTTTCGAGTCCCGACAGTGGAACCATTTGTTGGCGTGCAAGGGGAAGACCCAAGGTTCAAGGCTTCAACAATGGACCAACAAAACCTAACTACTGTGATGAGGCATCACTCCACGTCATCGAGCACCATCCATCCAGGACATCAAAGCGTGCATTCAATGGAAGGAGAGAGGTGCGGGGCCTCTCGTTTTCAAAATTTGAAAAATTGTATTAAATGTTGTGAGGCTGGTAGAGCCAAAAAGCCATGCATGTGCATAGGATTTAGATAAAGTTTGCAATAAATGGTTGTAAGGTTGAGATCTAGATTGATTAGGACTAGAAAGCCATTCAATGTAATTGAATGTAAATTAATGAGTTGGTGAGGATGGAGGGAAGGACTCGAGGAGCCCCCTTTTGTAAAGATGTCTTCTTTTGTTTTTAAGTGAGGCAGAGAAGAATAGAGAATATGTTAGAGAGAAAAGAGAGGAGCCAAGACTACCATTGCAGTCTAGCTCAAACATTACATTGTAATTAGACATTGATGTTAATACAAGCACTTTTTTCCTGCATATGTGTTTTCTATATGTTTATGTGTCTTTTATGAATGTTGTGTTTTCATTCATGCTATAGATGTATGTCAAGTTCCATCTACAGGAGATAGATAGTTTCTGCTATCTGTGGAGTTCTTTGATTTTTAGGTTTGGGTTCTTTGAGGCTTCATACAAGAGGTTGCATGGAATACGGGTTTTGCAAGCCAATGCAAGGAGTGCAACGTCTGGTCTGGAGTTCAAACAAAGACATGCTAGAAGGGCGCACCATCTGGAGTCACTGAGGGAGAAACCTGGAGTTGTTGAACACCTTGGAGGTCGAGCTGTGTAGGGGAGAACAGAGAAAAAAGCGATTGAAGTTCACGTGGATCTCGCAGAGGGCATTGAGCAGTGCATAGAGTGCATACAAAATTCTATTTGGTTAGGAGAGAACAGAATCACTAATGGATTTTGTGGAAGCTCTTCCATGAGGGCATTGTGTTTGGACACACCTACCACACTTAGAGGGGGTGAATAAAGTGTGGGGCTCTTTTTCCCAAAACTTCCCTCTTGCACAACTCATCAATTAGCATTCAACATTTATTCGTACCCATTGAGCTGTCATTTATAATCATTTATGTGTGACACATATCAACAACATATATCAATGACAATATATCATCAACAAGTCATCACCACAATGAACACAAAGAACACAAGATGTATGTACAATTTTTCTTTTATTACGGTTCACAATCCTTGGGGTTTATCAAAACAACTGAATAGAGTACAAATATACAAGAGCACTAGCTCTATATGCAAGACTCGACTTTCATTCGGCACCAGAGCCGGATGAGGCAACAATCCTCAACAAATATCAATCGTACCATAAACAAGGCATCAACCATTATAACTGTGCCAAATCAACCTGTAATCAGCACGTACCATAAACAAATTAGATCAACCATGTACCAAGTATATGCAATCATATTGTCAACCACTCATCAACAATGAATCATCAATATGTATAACATCATCCAACTATACACCTCATTTATGTGCCAACTCATCAACTACTTGTCTCAATAATGTACTCAACATGTACCTCAACCAAAATCCTCATCCAATTTCATCATCAAAATCTGATTTGTAGCTTTGAAATAGACCTGGTGTATCGATCACATTCCTACAAACCTTGTAACTTTATGACAAAGAGACTAGCATTTTCATCAAACTTTTCTTTAGTCTCACATGCCTAGTTTTGGATTAGTCAACAACCTAACTTGGAAGTAATCATAACTTTGAACACATAATGTATAAATATCTGGCCCGATACACAATGTTTGTTTAGTGTGTTTATGAATTAATCCAAGTGGCACTACTTGGAACCTCTCAAAAAGAGTTATAGCAAAATGGCATACCTTATTTGAATTAAACTATTCTAAGAAGCCGCGTAGAGGCCCATACAAAATATTTTCTGAAATGACCTGAAACTATTATTACATAATACTAAATACTTTACCCTAACCAACTTTTTTTCTCATTGAATTTGGATCTGTTATGAAGAAGTTATGACGTTTTACCGAAACACACGATTTTTGACTAGTTTGAGTAGTACAAACCCTATTTTCCACAAAATTAACTCCAAAATACAATGACCCTGAAGCGTTTTTAACCACAGATACTTGGATATGTTTTCTCCTTGCATAGAAATTTCGGGATCAGGTCATTATAGAAAAATTCTGCTTGTGAAAATGGTGAGATGACTTTGAAAAAATAACATACCATAAGCACCTTCAAATAATTTATCCTTCCTTGCATTTTGACCTTCTTTTCTTCACTTTTCTCAAATTTCGGCTAAGATATCGTTGGTAAACCTATAGGACACATATAGATATTGAATATTCTCAGTGTGTTTCAAATGAGAGAAACCTTACCCTCTTATTTATACTCTCCAAGTAGCCAAAACATATTCTAGGTCACTTATTTACTTTTCCTTTATTATTTTAGGGTTGGATCCACTTCTAATTTCTCCATTAAAATTATTATTGAAATAATATTTACCATTTTCTAGGTCATGACATATTTTCCTTATTTTTGAGTTAACCATTTTCCATAAATAAATCTTCTTGATTTTGTCCACCTTGCTATCATTTCTTGATTTTGTCACTTCTCTTGATTATTTAAATATGTCCACCTTGAATAAATAATATTAACCCATTTCTAGGTCACTTAACCTATTTTTCCTTATTTTAGGGTCCAACCATTTTTTCCATAAATATTCCTTCTTGATTTCATACCTTATTTTATCATTTCTTCTTTTAAGTCTTTGACTTCTTTGACTTTGGGGCTTCAAGCTAAATGGGAGTCCTTCAATGATAAAGCCATAACTCTCAAACCGGAGGAGTTATGGGCATTCCTACCACCAGAAATGGCATGATAAAGCACTATCCATCTAGGATAGTTTCAGCGACAATTTCCTTGATCTTCATCGTTATTCCTCATACAAGCATGGGTCCTCCAACCATTCTTCTGAGATAACTCAATCCGTGGCGTCTTCATTGGGGATTTCATATAAAGAGGACCACTTTGGAGTTCATCCATTTGTACACCTTATCAATCATGATGAACCAATAATGAGAGCAGGTCCTCCAACCATTTCTTCTAGGATAACTCAATGTAAAGCGTCTTCGTGAGAGATTTCACCATAAAGGACCACTTTGGAGTTCATCCATTTGTTTACCTTTGCATCGATTGGTTTCACCTTGGACATATAACATTCTCATCAAGGGAATCATATCAATCAATTATGACATCAATAATGACATCAATCAAACCAAACCATTACATCAATGACATATGATCCAACAATGTCCCAAGTAATCAAACCATTGGAATCAATGACAACATGATCAACAATATCCTTTGGCATTGATGGAAATACGTGATGTCAGCACAATTACCAAACACCAATTTACAAATTATTGATGTCGCTTATGTGAATAAGGCGTACTCTACATCAATAGTCAATGTGACTATCTCTCCATATCAATCTCTCCCATCGATAGACATCAATCACATAAATGCGATTATCTCTCCCCAACACTGACATCAATGGCAAAGGCCATTCTCCTCTTAGGGGCTGCTCCCTGTTTTGTTGCTGCTGTATAATCTCCCCTTTTGTATAAGGGATATCAATCTGATGTACTGAAAATACATCGAACATGCTTCCCCTGTGACTATGGCTCACGGAATTATGCCTTCATTCTCTTTCTTCAAATATAGGTCTCTTTCTAGGTATGCATCGATAAATATCTCTAGAATCATGGGAAGAAGAATGACTCCCCTAAGGGTATGTCTCCCCTATCTTCTGCAGATAGACAATATTCTACCATATAGCGATCCTTGGATCTGTTCATTCATCAAACTTGTGTCATACCATTCATCATGAAACAAAAGATATGTCATCAATGAAAATAGAATCATAGACAATATATCCACCAAGTAAATCATGTACAAAATGTGTGTTCATTATGCACAACACCTATGTACATTACCCATGTACATCAACAATGTGCCAAAGATATCATCAGTAGTATCACCATATGCCAACATGTGCATCTACCAATATGCCAACATGTGCATCACCTTAACATGCCAAACAATGTGCAAATACCATCCATAAGTGTACCATCATACATCATTGATACTTGCACCAAGCAAGTATATCAACTCCTAGATCAATAAACTAGATTCCCCAATGATGTACAATGACTATCAATCTACGGCATGTCTCAATGTGTAGCCATCCACATGAAAATGCATGCACCATGAGTATCCAACAATACCATATACTTCCAATAATACATCATTAATATATATTATGATGTATATATTAATGAAACTTCAAAAGTACCAGATGTAACCTCCAATAGATCAACATCAAACCATACTCATGGAGTTGATGCCATGCACCCAAGATTTTATTGCTACATAATCAATAGATGAACACTTAAACTGCAACAAAATGAGACACGCAACAAACAATGTGGACCCTGGAGTTATGCCATCACATCAAACTCCAAGCCGTATTTGCCTTTCCCAAGGCTTTACAACGGACACACGGCCTGGCGCAAATGTGTGTGCATGACCTATTAAAGGTCGAGCGATGTGGACATCGAATATCACCGCAGTTACACATGTGCCTTGGTAAAATGGCACATTTGAACTTCTCTTTAATCTTTCATTATGATCTAGCCGCTCTGTCTTCTTCAACCACTTATGTATATGACCCTTCTCCTCAGAACTTGAGCTCTGAGTATTTATATTTTAAAATATGTCTCCCTCTCTTACTTCATTTCTTCTTCTAGCCATGCTATGTAAATTTGTCATCATGGACTTTCTTCTTGTGTTCCGGCAATCCTAGGATTTGTGGCCAAATCCTCTGGTAGCAACATCTCGCAAATTCTGATGAACATAAATGTGTCCTATTTGATCACATCTCCAACATCTTGTGGTGTTATAGATTCTTCTATTATATCTTCTTTCATAAGATCTACATTCAAAGATTGTGACCATATCCATTACATGATAACAATGCCCATGAAAAATGCTTTCATGCCTTTGCTTTGGTGTCCCAGAATAGCTTCTTGATGTCTTCCTTGCTTTACTCTTTTGAAATTTTCTTTTCCTTGTGTAGATGGTTGCTGCAACATTGTCTTCCTTCTTTGATATATTTACCTGTGCTTCTTTGAGGTGCTTACCTTCGGCATGTGTATCTTCTCCTTGTATCCAAAGACGATTTATCACATGATGATCTTTGACTTTTCCAAGATCTCATCCAAGATTACAATGAAGGCTATTCAAGAATTTGTTGACTTTCCACCTTCTTTCTAAGGTCAAAAGATTTCAGCTTCTAACTTCTGTATGACTCTTCCTTTTCATTTATTTGAATCTTCAATAGTTCCTCTATTCTTTTGGCTTCTTCAATTTACGTCTTGAGATGGACAATAGTTTCAAAACTTTACTAATCTCATCATCTATTCATCTTCTTTCCATTCTTTAGTCTTGTGATCCTCTTCTTCTTTTCTTCAATTGAACTCTTCTTTTTCTTTGAGCATTCCTTTAACTTCAATATGTGCCTTTGACTCCTCCAGAAACTTCTTAGTGTTATCGAAAGATAGTTATAGTGTGTATAAAATGATCTCTCCTATACATGTATAATCCCTCTTCAATTTCCTTTTGAAGTTTTAAATAGATTTCCTTCTATTATTTACATGGGATAAATACCATCAACTACTAAAACTATATCATCTTCTTCACTTGTAATGAAAAATTCATCATCATCATCATTGCATTCAAGGTATTTAAGTGTTCTTTACCTTCATTTGAAATATCCTCATGATATTCCTTTTTGCTAATATCAACAGATACTTCTTTGATTTTATTTGAAATGTCTTCAAGATCCTTTGATGCTATTATCCACTTGATTCTTTTTCTTCACTTGAATTTTTTTCAAATCACATTTAGAAATAATGCATTCAAGAGTTTTGATGATTCTTTACCTTTGATGATCTTGATGGAGTGGTCTTCAATTTCTTCTTTCTCTTCTTTGCTTTGATATGTACTCTCTAGCTTTAGCCATAGATCCTTAGGCGAGTGCATTGTCCCATGCTCTCTTTGATAGGGCTTGAGGAGTCCACTAAAATTGTCTTGAGAGCCAATCATCATTCTTCTCCTTCCCTTTGAAATACAAACTTTGACTTGTTCTTGGAACATATCCATAGATGGTTGCCTTCCAAATAAATTGCTCCCATTGTCTTCAAATACACTCTCATCTCTATTCTCAAAATAGAATAGTTTTCCTCATCAAGTTGGAACTTCATCATCCATTTGTGTGTCTATGGATCTCCTTCAAGCTTCATAAGGCTTGTAGTGAGCCTTCGATACCAATTGTTGTTCCACCACACTTAGAGGTGAGATGAGTGTGGGGCTCTTTTTCCCAAAACTTCCCTCTTGCACGAAACTCATCAATTAGCATTCAACATTTATTCATTGCCATTGTTGTCATTTATAAACATTTATATGTGAGCTTCATATCAGCAACATATATCAACAATATATCATCAACAAGTCGTCCGCCACAATGAACACAAAGAACCTGCAAGATGTATGTACAATTTTTCTTTTATTGGGACTACAATAATCCTTGGGGTTTGTCGGCAATAGCTGAATGATACAACTCTACAAAACTCAGATATATATGCAAGACTCAGCATTCTCGAGAACATCAATTGATATGAGGCAATAATCCTCAACAAATACGTACCATAGCAAGGCATCAACCATGCACCAGCTTTGTACTTAAAACAACACAGCAATCAGCACGTACCATAAACAAAGTGAATCAACCATGTACCAAGTATGTATAATCATGTGTCAATACTCATCAATAATGACTCATCAATAATATTTGCCAACATCATCAAATACACCTCATGTATGTTAGCAACTCATCAAACTACTTGTCTCAACCATGTACTCAACTAACTGTACCACCAACCAAAGCCCTCATCAATTTCATCATCAAAATCTGTTTGTAGCTCACCAACAAAATAGACCTGGTGTATCTGATCAAATTCCTGCAAACCTTCCTTAACTTTAATAGCAAAGAGACTAGCATTTTTCATCAAACTTTTCTTTGAGTCTCCATGCCTAGTTTGGATTAGTCAACAACCCTAACTTGAAGTAATCATGGATTAGTCAACAACCCTAACTTGAAGTAATCATAACTTTGAACCTGTAATGTATAAAGATTTGAAACTGATACACAATGTTATTCAGTGTGTTTTATGCAATTCCTCCAAGTGGCACTACTTGGAACCTCTCAGAAAAGGAGTTATAGCAAAAATGGCATACCTTGCTGAATTCTGGCTTATTCTAGAGAGCGCCCTTGTAGAGAGTTCCCTGCACAAAATATTTTCTGAAATGACCTGAAACTATTACACAGCATACTACAGACCTTACCCTAACCAACACATTTAGTCTCACTGAATTTTGATCTGTTATGAAGAAGTTATGACGTTTTTACCCGAAACACCTGATTTTGACTAGTTTCAGGACTGGCCACAAACCCTATTTTCCACAGAGTGTAACTCCAAAAATACAACGAACCACAAGCTGATTTTTTAACCACATATACTTGGATATGTTTTCTCACTTGCATAGAAATTTCAAGATCTGAATCATTATAGAAAAAACGTTATAGCGAAAATGGTGAGATGACCTGAAAATAACATACCATAGAAAGCACCTTCAAAAGAATTTATCCTTCCTTGCATTTCGGCCTTATTTTCTTCACTTTTCTCAGAATTTCGGCTAAGATATCATTGTTAAACCTCAGACACATATAGATATTCAATATTCTCAAGTGTGTTTCAAATGAGAGAGCCTTGCCTCTTATTTATACTCTCCAAGTAGCTTCCTTAAAAACATATTCTAGGTAACTTGGCCCCACTTTCGTTCTTTTAGGGTTGGGTCCACTTCTAATTTCTCCATTAAAATTATTATTAAAATTAGGGTTGAGTTCAGACAAAGACATGCTAGAAGGGTGCACCAGCTGGAGTCACTGACTCAGGGAGAAACCTCAAGGTTGTTGAACACCTTGGAGGTCGAACTGTGTAGAGGAGGGCACAGAGAGAAGACAAAACGATTGAAGTTATGTGAATCTCTGCCAAGAGGGCATTGAGAAAGTGCATAGAGTGCATACAAGAATTCTATTTCGAGTTCAGAAAGAAAACAAAATCACTAGGGATTATGTGGAAGCTCTTCCATGAGGGCATTGTGTAGTTGCATAGAGTGCACATAAGGACTCTTTTCGAGTTCTATTGGGAAGAAAAGTGTCAAGGAGGAGACACTCATAGGGTTACTGAACACCATGTAGGCTTAGCAAAGCGTGCTTGAGCAGGAAGTCACCAGAGGGAACTTACATCCCTTCAAGGAGAGAAAGGGATAGAGACACTTTGAGGTCAGAGCCACAGATAAGCTCAGAAGAGATAGCACCATTTCCTGCAAAGGTCCTACAAGAGGTTGCAGAGTTTGAAGAAACCTTTGAGGTTCAGAGAAATAAATTTCAAGAGGAGGAACGCCTCTTAGAATATAGGTGAAAGCCAAGGTTATAGGCTTCATAGCAAAGACGAAGGCCGAGGCCTTTTGGAGCAAGAAATATTCCAAGGGAAAGGAAGAAGGGAATGCTCAAGGTAGAGAACAAATGGCGTTAGATCAGCTGGAGAGGCGAGATCTGGGTCGTTGAAGTCTATGAATAGACACATGCAGGAAAGCACACAAGGAAGAGAAACATATCTGGGCCGTCAAGTCTAGTGCAAAGGACCAATATCCGTCGGATCTGGAGGAAGGCGCAAAGAGTTTAACCTCTGGGAGGTCGCGCGGGAGAGGATTCGAAACAAATGGTGGAGACGCTTCATGGAGAAGTGTGAAATTCCATGGGCCATTGGATGAGAAGTAACATGAGCCGTTGATTTCCCTTTGGAGTGGAATTTTGACATTTTGGCATTTTGGGGTTCGACATTTCAGTAATTCCGATGACAAGGAGCTAGCGCACTTTACGTTGAAAATCCCGAAGTCGTGAAATGTGACATGTCTTTAGAGTAGGATTGTTGTCACGGAGGAAGCAGTCACATGGACTGATATTTGGTCAGGGGAAAATCGTTGTTGAGCCCATTTCATCATTTCAACATTTCGGGGTTTGGGAAGTAGAGGAGGCAGTGATTTTGGAGTCGAGAGTTTCAAACTCCCGGTTCGCGAAAATCTCGAAGAGCGAAAGGAAAAATTCCTGAAAAGTTGAGGGACAATAGCCGTTGGGCCCCAATTGGGTTTCGAGGCTTTGGGACTCAAGAGGTAGAGTTGCATGGTCAACACAACTCCCGAACTCACAAAGAGAGAAATGCTGAAAGGTGGGTCTCAAGTATCAGTCAGAGGATACGTGTGACGAAAGTCAAAGGAGTGGTCAAGGTTCGACGAAAATCCTGAAAGGCCGTCGAGGCTGCCAAAGGAGAAATTTTAGAATTCAGGGAATCATAAGGGAAGAGGAACGATTGTTGGTTTTTTGCTCAAGTCCTGAATATCCGAAATTAGTGGACAACAAGTGGCGTGTGTTCGATGCATTGAAGGAGTCATCCTTCATTGACATTTCGGGTTTTGGGGTTTGAAGAGTCAAAAGACTCGACTCTCTTCCATCGTTGAGTCGTGAAATGTGAAAAGCGTCTCTTGTCTTGGCCGGAGGTCATATTTGGTGGTCGTGTGGAGGTGAAGACTCATGCCTGGTGCATGTTGTGCAGGTGGGGTTTTCGTGAAGGAACTGTGGATTGGATTCATGGGGTTCCAGTGAGGACCCGAAAGAACTATTTCAGTTCTGTGGATTCGAAGAAGATTGATCCTATGCGGATCTTGGCCCAAGGGTCAGGGGTCTACCTCAATTGTGGTATCATAGATTGTTTTTTTCTATATATTGCAGGCAAATGGAGCTAGAGGAAAAGTAAGACAGAGTGTTGAAGCTCTGTGATGATTGTTTCAAGGTGCGCAACAGTCAATGGAGAGTCAGGAGGACTGTAGGAAAGGCTAGAAGCACTCATGGTTGCAGAGTGAGAGCAACAAGTTTTCCAGGAGGGTAGATAGGAACAGGAAGATGGCTACTAAAGGCCATGGGTGTGGTCATAGGGAAGAACGCAAGCCGAAGAAAAATCCAGAGATGGATCTGAAACTCTTTGAGGTGAGGGAAAGAATATAGCAGCTTGCATTGCAAATGCAACAGGATGCAAAGACACATTGGGTATATGAATGGCCCATGAAGAGAAAGGTGAAGTGTCCAGTAAAGAAATTGTTAGGCAGAAGACAACAAAGGCTGTTGAGGATGTGGC
>SNQJ01S0189578.1:5910-18208 GCA_010110895.2 Picea sitchensis | reverse complement strand
ACAAGAGCTTTAAATTCCTTAAACTTACTAAAGACTTCATCTTTATTCTTTAAGAAATAAATCCAAGTTTTGCGAGAAAAGTCATCAATAAAAGAAACATAGTAAACATACCCGCTGAGTGAAGTGGCTGACATAGGTCCACATCTGAATGAATTAGATCCAGAACTCCTTTTGCTTTACTGTCAATGCTTGGAAAATGATTTTTCACGTTCTTTCCTTGTGCACATCCTTTGCACACACCATCATGAAACACTTGAATTTCTGGAAGGCCTTTCACCATCTTGCTGACAATTGGTAAGGCTTTATAGTGAATATGAGCGAACCTTCTATGCCACAGTTCACATGGGTTTATAGTACTGTGTACTAAGGCTTGATCTGCCTTTCCTTTAAACTTGTATAACCCATCTTCATGTATGCCAATTATAATAGCATCATCAATATTCTTTCCTCTTGGCCACATAAGAACTTGGCCATCGACAAAAACTACTTGGAATCCTTTCTCTTCCAATCCTGAAATAGATAGGAGGTTCTTTTGCAGACCAGGTACATATAAAATATTTTCCATTTTCAAATGTTTTCCTGAATCTAAGCTGTAAAAAACATTCCCTATGCCCTTAATAGGATAGGAAGAGTTATCACCCAGTCTCACTTGATGAGAAGAATCTTTCTTAGTCAGATAATAAATTTGAAAGAGAGTCTTTAAAACCAGTCATGTGCGTAGAGGCACCACTATCCACAAGCCATGTTTCATCATCATAATTTACTGAATTAGTAAGCGCTGCCACCAAAACATACACTTCATTTGAATCTTCTTTTCTTTCTCTCTTGAAAACAGGTTCATCATCTTCAACAATATGAGCATGATGTCTTTTGTTTTTCCTCCTTTCTTTGACCTCTTTTATGAGAGGACAATCTCTGGCAAGATGTCCCAACTTTTCACAACAGAAACATTTGAGTTTAGAATAGTCTCTCTTACCTTTCTCAATTTTCTGAAACTTCTTCTGTGGAGGATGATTTTCCTTCTTTTTCTTTCCTTTCCTGAAATGGGTTGCAAGAGCTTGATCTTCATCATCACTTAGCTTTTCTTCTCTTGCTCACAGTCTTGCTTCTTCTTGGACACAATCTTCCCACAACCTGTTAAATGTTGTTAACTTACTTCTTGAACATAATCCTATTATGAAAGAGTCCCATGACTTCAGAAGTCCATTAAGAGTAGTCATTACTAACTCAACTTCTTCAACTGAGTCACCGATAGCTATAATTTGTTCATTACTCTGAGAAATTCTTGTAAAGAAGGCATGAATAGATTCAAATTTCTACATCTTTACATTTTTGAGTTGATTCCTCAAAGCCATCTTCCTGTTTATGTTCCTTCCTTCATATAGACGAGATAAAGCATCAAACATCTCTTTGGGAGTCTTAAAGGATGATACATGAGGAATAAGATGGTCTTTTATAGAATCTGCAATTATTCTCTTTGCCTTTATCATATTCTTCTTGTACTTACCTTTAGCTTCTTCTTCCTCAGGTTCTGCAACCTCTTCCATAACATAATTTGATAAGTCATTTTCTTCTAGAACAAGGGATATTTTGTACTTCCATGCTCTAAAGTTATCAGGTCCCTCAAGTTTCTCATCAAGCTTAGTGCTTGACATCATCTTGTCCTTGTTTTTGTGTTCCTTCAAAAAATTGAAATGTCGTAGTCTCCTTCACAAATCTAATAACTCTCTGTAGAAATGGCTTCTTTTAGGGAAGCTCTGGTACCATGTTGAAAAATCGATGCATGTAGGTAAATTTAAAAAATTTACAGCATACAAGTATACCCTGGGAAGTGAGACAATCACAGAGAGAACACAAGTATACCCTGGGAAACCCTCTTGGGGTAGAAAACCCAGCCAAAACTTCTCTTTAGATTCTTCAACAAAGTACAATACCAGTACAAGACTTTAGAGTAACTAGCTAGGACTTAGAGGGCTGAAACAATACCTCTGTATTTGGCAACTTTAACACAGTATTTGTAGCAGCCTTATATCAACAAGGAACAATAGAAGACTTCAACAAGAATAGAGTGCTTGTATCAGTAGTATACTTCAACAACTAGCTGCCATATACCAACAGAAGACTCCAACAACTAGCAGCCATATACCAACAGAAGATTCCGGTAGATATCAGTCATATACCAGAAAAATACTTCAGCAAATAGATGCCTTGCCTCAGTAGAAGACTCCAACAAAACAAAGATATCCAAATGTTAAGTGAATGCCCCTTTTTATAGGTTGGTTTGGCTGCCTTAAGCAACCCCCTATGAATGTATGACAACTGTATAATAGTTGTCATACCTTCCCTCCTTTGGCTGCCAAGAGTCACCTCCTAAAGCTCCCAAGAGCCACCTCCTAATGCTCCCAAAGGTCACTTCCTTTGTCTCTTCTAGAGGCTGCCCTAAACTGCTGTCTTAGGATTGTATGGCAGCTGTATAACAACTGTCATACCACCACCCTAAGCAGCCCCCCTAAGTTGGCCACTCCAACTGCTCTAAGCAGCCCTCTTAAGCAGCCTCCTTAAGCTAGCCGCTACAACCGCCCTAAGCAACCCTCTTAGAGGTGTTATGAGGTTGACACATGGCATATGGTTGTCTTGGCATGAGGTTGACACTTGTCATGTGTTTGATGCTTGACATAGAGTTAACATTATATCAAAACTTTATTTACATGGTTAGTTACAATAGGAAAAATAGCTTCCAAAGCTATATAATTCAACACTTCTAAGAAATGTGAGGAATCTAGCAATCCTTCACAGATTCTAGCAACGCTTGCTTGGCCTTCACTTCCTTTTTCTTATGAGCTGCCAATTGTTGTGGATCAATAGGTCTTGGAATCACCCTCTCAACATACTCTTTGAGGCCATTCTCCTCCAACCGAAGAAGAATCTTGGCCTTCCAAGCTTAGAAGTTTGTTGCCCTTTCCAACCTGTCCTCAATCTTCAAGGTATTCAACATTTTGACCTGCCCAGAACAAAGCCAAGATTCTACAACAACAAATCTGTTGTACTTGCAACAACAAGTGTGTCTCAAGAAATGACTCCCACTCTTCCTTCAAGGCCTCATCTTTGATACCATGTCAATTTTTTATATGCAACTAATTTCAGATCTGAAAATTAGTTCCAAGTGATTTCAGACAACAAACCCTAGTTGTTATCACTGAACAATTTTACATTGAAATTATTGACAAAAAATTATAGCAGCGGAAACAACAAGATTAGAGATAAATCATCCATGCACTTGAGACACAAAATTTTATGTTCTGTAAATTGTCAAATTCAAAAATTTCTGAGGGCAAAATCAGCCCTCTCAACAACTGACAAATACACTAAAATTGAGGACAAATCAGTGCTCCCAAAATCAGAAAAAATCAGCAAATCAAACTCAACAAAATGTGAGACAAATTCCCAATTTGCAAACCTGCTAACGTCACTTGTACGGCCCGCTGACGTCATCTGTATGGACTACTGACGCCAGCCTGTATGGACTGTCACCTACCCATAAAAAATCACACGTGCAGACTATTCTGCCTCTCCCAGATGTGCAGATTGTTACACGTGTGACTGTACAACATGTCCATACAATTTTGTTCACACGTGCAAGCTATACGACTCCACATGTGAGACCTATTTCACACATGCAACTGTACTCTCATCTTCACACGTGCGGCTTCATCTTCTCCTCTTTCCTCACACGTGTGGCCTCTCTTGGCTGAAACAAAGCCTTCCTTGGCTGAAAACAGAAACAAAAAATCTCCAAGAAACCCTAGCACAGATTTCCCAGAATTGCAAAATTACCCTTGTTGAAATTTCCAAGCTCCTAGCACAAGTGCACACTCACTTATGCTAACTCCATAATGACACAATGAGAATTGTCACAATCTCTCCTCTCCTTATAGGAGTCTAAATGAGTGAGTTTCGAAACCCCTTATAAACTCAACATTTAATTAGAATATTGTATTCCTCTTTGTGGGTGTGACACCCCAACACAAGCCCACAAAGCCCATCATCAAGCCCATGAAGCCCTAGCTTCATCCCAAGGGCGTTTTCACTGAAACGAAAGTGTAATTTGGTGCCAACAAAGATTTCCACATGCTTGACACCACGACCCCTAGTGGGAATACCTCCGAAAGCTACAAAAGCATCAACACTGACTAGCATAGTGCTTTGTTTTTTGACATGCAAAGCATTTTACTTTGCTCATGTCTCTCTTCTTCTCACCCTTTGAGGTAGCCCCACCATTGGAGCTTTTCTTGGCCCTGCCTTTGTTCTTTCCCATGAGAGCAACATTCTCCTCCTCACCACCCTGTTGTTGACCTGCATGGTTGGATCCCAATCTCATCTCCTCTTAAATGAAATCGTCTATAATCTTTTCTAGTTGGTAAGATTCTCTCTAGCAACAATTCCACGAACGAAGGCATCCCATGGTTTAGAAAAGCCTTTCAAGGTTGTTCTAATCAACTCTTGATCCTCAACCTTTTCCCCAACAATGGCCAACTCATGATGGATCTAAGTTATTTTAGTGAGATAGGATGTAACTGTATCAGATCTAAACATCTTCATGTTGTGAAGCTTCTCTTGTAACACCATTTTCCTATTTTGGTTGCCACTATGATAAAGCTTCGTCAAGGACTCCCACATCTTGTAGGCATTCTTCTTCTCGATAACATGCAAAATGATGTGATCCTTCACAACATAGATCTCATTTTCCTCTAAAGACTAACAACAATGCAATCCTTTCTTTCCAGGGGCTGAAGTTCGATGCTCCCTCCAACCGGTCCTCGAATCTCAAACTAGTAGCCATCTTCCTTGTCCAACTAATACACTGAGCCCACAACCTCCTGATGAAAATAACCTGCAAAACTCTGTAGATCTCTGTGCCAAAGGCTTTGGTTTCTTTCAGAGATGAAGTTATGATACCATGTTAATTTTCTAAAGCTCAGATCTGATCTCTACTTCCAAAAAAATAAATTTCAGATCCATGCATGCACGAAAAACAATAAAATTCCAAATATGATTTTTATGAACATAAATACACTGAGCTTAATAACATGTATGCATAGCGGAAATTGAAACAAACCAATCATGCATTTGGCACAATAATTTTTGGGTAAACTACCCCTGGAAAAACCCCGAAGGGAAAACCAACAAATGAGAGAGATTGTATTGATTTGCCTGTCCACAAAGAAAACTGGAAATTACAACATTAATTGAACCTGTACGCTGCCTTAGGAATCGTGCCAATGCATGCGGCTCTTCCCAACTGCTATACGACCTATTCAATGCCTTGGAACTCGTGCCAAGACCATGCAAAAGATGTCAACGACCTCTGCTACTTGTGCAGCTTACTCACACGTGCTATACGGATCTGTACTGCTAGCAAAGCTCCTCCTTGATTTGCGTGTTGCTGACTTGGTGAATCGCCCTTCCTCCCTGTTGAAAATCTCTCTCTCAATTTCTCCTTAGCTGCTCAAGTCGACTTTCGCTCTCATTTTTCACAATAATGAGTCGATTTTTCTTCCTCTATCCTTTTATCATTAAATCTCCAACCTCATAATCTCCACCACGATCAATGGATGAGATCAAGAGATATCAACGGTCACGACTTAATTTAAAGTTCACTTAAGTAAGTTTAGCCAACATTAATTAATAAATTAATTAATTTGCTTTTGATAAAAATCACTTTATTAAAGTAAAGTAAAGATGAGAAAGTCCGATGGACATCTTCTGCATGCTTCGACCCTAAGCCAATGCATAAGCACATGTCCGAGCTATCATAATTTAACACTATCACCGTGGAGATCATAAGGAAAGTTTCCTCTTTCATTCCTAAAGTGGCTTTGTTTCCTTCAGTTAACCTCTGCGCTAACCCTTGCCTTTCTACCAATTTGGTAGGCCTAATATCTAAATCATTTTTTTGAATTTTAACCACCCATTTTCCTCTTACTCCTAAGCAATCTTGCTGAGCTAATATATCTTTTACCACTAAATGGGGGACATAGGTTACTGCCTTAGAGTATCCAACATATGCCCTTAAATGCTTTAATGACTTAACCAATGCATAAGCTTGTTTTTCCATGATGGCGTACTTTAGTTTTGCATCATTGAGGGTTTTGCTCATGAAATCTATAGGTTGCTCTTCACCTTGATCATTTTTCTAAAGCAAGGTACCTGCTATAGTGTCTTCAGAAGCGAAGGAGAATATTTGGATTTCTTTTGAATAATTTGGACTTACTAGCACTGGGGATTTCATAGTTGCTCCCTTAATTGTCTCAAAAGCTAACTTTCCTTCATCCCATTTGAAATCCATATATATCTTAAGCAACTTGGATATTGGATTCGTTATTTTGGCAATGTTAGGAATGAATCTCCAAATGAAGTTGATTTTTTCACAAAACGATCGAGGCGCTTTCTTGTTTCGGGGTAGAGGAATTGCTTTGATACCTTCAATCTTTCTGGGTCAACCTTTACCACATCCTTTGAGACTATGTGTCTGTGGAGTTTTCCTTCAAGAACCCCGAATATGGTCTTCCTTGGGTTCAATGATATTCCATACTTGCGACATCGCTTGATCACTTGCTTAAGAAGAGCAATGTGGGATTTTCTTTCCTTTGAAAATACGGTGAGATCATCTTGATATATATCACTTATCTTTCCCGTAAGGTCCCTAAATGCATAATCCATGTCTCTTTGAAAAGTGGCAGATCAATGTGGGACTTTCTTTCCTTTGAAAATACTGTGAGATCATCTTGATATATCTCAATTATCTTTACATAAGGTCCCTAAACACATAACCCACAACTCTTTGAAAAGTGGCACCTGCATTGAGTAAGCCAAAAGGCATCCTTAGCTATTCAAATGTGCCCCAACATGTGGTAAATGTAGTCTTATGTTGATCATCCTTATTTACCCACACTTGGTTATAACCTATGAATCCATCCAACATGGACATCATTGTCGATCCTGTAATCCTTTGTAAGAAGTGTTCCATGTTTGGCAATGTATACTTATCTTTCTTTAATAACACATTTAGGTATCTAAAGTCAACACAAAGCCTAATCTCACCAGTTTTCTTTCTTACCACCACAAGGTTGGATGCCTAAGGTGAATGTCTTTTGTGTTAGACTGCGAGTCCCTAGACAATCACGAAGTCCAAGACCACATTGAGATGAGTTGTAAACCTCATCTATTCATGAGGTGTTGTCATGATCCATTGACGAGTTGTCAATGAGATCTAGATCTAGATATGGTCAATCCATGTACTATAAATTTAGATCATGAGATCAATACAATGAACATCAGAATGGCTTAAGGCTTGTTCTACCATTTCTTGTCTCTTCTTTCTTGTGCTCAATTCTTAACATGGTATCAGAGCCATGGTGAAGAGAGGTTGATAATGTCAGAGCTCTTATGGTCTTAAGAGAGCATGTGTCTCCATGGAAGGTGAGGTGCACGAATAATGATGAGATGTGCATGCAGCAAAAAGTGGAGCAACCACAATCATACTTCACAAAGGAACTTCAAGGAGGCATTTTTTTAAAGCTAGAATTGGTTAAAGATTTTTTGTTTATAGATCTATGAGATTGGTTGGATAATTTTTGTTTATAGATCTATGAGATGTAGAATTTTCCTCCCTAGCATTTTATCACCAGCATCACATCAACGCCGAGGATCTGTGATCTGTAGTCTGACCTGGTAGCTGCCATTGGAGTGGGACTGCCACCTGAAGAAGAATTCTTATTCGTGTTCTGTGGATTATTAGAGTCGTTTGAAAAGCTCGAATTACTACTTTGTGATCATCATGCCTCGTCCATCTGTTTTTTGATTGAAAAATGAGGCGTTTGCAAACGGTTATGATTTTGTGGAGTTTGTTACCCATGCAATAGCACAATTTTCTCTGCACCCAACGTGGGAGCACCATACATCATTTGTAAGGCTTTGTTGGAGGCGTTAGTCCAAGTATTTTCATGTTGATCAAAGAGCTACGGAACCGGTGGGTAGGGTGGAGCCAAGATTTGACATGTCATAGGGCACGAGTTGCTCTTCATAGATTCAGATTGCGCGCTGCTCTATCAGATCGACAATTCTAGCATAAATCTAAATCACAATTTATGAATTTTTGCTTCGTAGGGTTTCCATATCAAAGCGATGTGTACTGAGAAAAGGCCACGAAGGAGTCTATTTACACTTTCAATAGTTCACCATAACGGTCAATCTTTTTGCTACCCATAACTAACAGAAGCAACAATAGAAGAGGTAGAGCGATATGCAACAATTGATCCTGCAATTGAATCCGCGAACTCTGCATGGATTGAACCCTAGACGATGGCTATCCCTTGTATCAGCTCTGCTGCACCCTGGTCGACAAAACCCTTTTGTTCACCCAGTCTACTCGAAACCTGTGTGGTTTTGTGCACGATTGCCCACATGAATCAAACCCTAAATCGTTTGTTCTTCTGCAGCCTTCGAAGAGAATATTGACGCTGTCTCTAGGTCAGAAAGTGAAGACTCGTGGATAGTGTTTTCCAGGCTTCACCACACAGAAACCCACTGCAATATCTCTTGAGAATGATAAGTAGATCCCTGCGTGCACCTCACGTTATGATAGCAATTTTCGATAGCGCACTGTGGCAACACGACAACAAGCCAAGAAGACATCTGCTGCAGTGAATGGTTCCGGAGAAAGATTCTCTTAAGAGAATCCCGCAAGACCTGTTTTGACGTCCAATCTGACAGTGATCTCAAAATCAATCGATCTGGTCTATATCTTGCAACAATCTGTCATAGCGAGCTACCTTCTTTCTCAACTCACGATTGATTTTACGTGGGATCAAGGCCTTTGTGTGCATGGCTCCTTGGGTTCAAACACAAGTGGTGTTTGCTGCCTCACCTCAACGATCTAATACTCAGCTTCACACTTGCGATGCAGGATCCATATGATGCCTCTAATCTGGTGCAATCCGGTGCTAACATCTGGTATATGTATAAGAAAGCCACACAAAAAGGAAGCTAGTCGCCCATGAACATCACATGCACAAGGAAAGCAAAACAGAGGTATTCTTCAAAATATTTATTTATCCCAATGCAGTCTACAAATGTTAATTCTTCAAATAAAGGTTTTGTGGTTGGGCGCTATGGTTTGAAGTGTAGGGAAATTATATAAAATGAGTGGATTTTTAGCATGGCTAATGGAATTTTTTGGAAGACTTGGAGGAATGTTTTTTAAGAAAGGAACCTTTCATATGTGCCAAAATAAGTGATAACAAGGAAAATGTAAATTGGTTGAATGCTTGTAATTAGCTAGACTGCACTTCTCTTCATTAAGAGAGCAATTGGTGTTTTTATCTCCTTGTCAAAGTAGAAGTCAAAACATAAAATAAAATTGTAAGGGTTTTTCAAATACCTTTTTCCTTATACAAAGGAAAATAGCATTGTATATCATACAAAAGGGAAAACATTGAATACAATTATTCTTTTGCGATGGTGATTGATTCCTAGACCTGTCCCAAAATTGGAATTAGGGGGTCTAAGGAATGTTGTACACTAGCGTGTGATTGTGTATGCTATTTGGGTGCTTAATGGTGTTTTAGTTTCACGCTCAACTTTACTTTGGCAAACAAAATTAAGCACACAATGCTCATGAAGTACATTGGTCATTGCAAAAATTAAATGTATTGAAGTCCTCTTAAAAATTGCCATCTTTAGTAAAATGTTTTGCACCAAATTGTAAATCAAGAGCAACAATCCTTCATTCATAAGTTAAATTGTAAAAAATTGAAGAAGGATATATCTTTTGATCTAAGTCATTGAATTGTAAAAAACAAGACCTGCTTGAAATTTGAATAAGGAGGTCAAGTTAAGTCATTATAATCACACTTTAGGGGCATTTTCGGTAGTACCCGACACCCTGGGTGACATCAAATCAAGCGAGTGTGTTTTCAAAGAAACAAGTACAAGCGAGCGAGAGAATAATGGGACAACCAAATTGTAAATCAAGAAATCAAGGAATTGCAAGAGGACAACCATGAATTGCAAAATCGAGTTAAAAATCTTGAGTGGACATTAAGTCAAAAGCAAAAACTAAATGATCACATGGTTGATAGTAGATACAATACAGTCTGCAAATGATCTTTGAGATTAATTAGAAATGAAGGATCAATTGATTGATGTACTTCAAATAAAGTTAAGAGAAAAACAAAATCAAATTGATGACATGATTGATGCAACATCTGCAACAAATCAAAAAGTAGATGCAAGTTGTGACACAAAGGATCTAATAGAGAAGATTGATGCAATATATGCTACAAAAGAGTTCATCCAAATGATTGATGCAACATGTGATACAAATGAGTTCATACAACAAGTTGATGTGGCTTGTGACACACAAGACATAATGCAAATGGTTGATGCTAATTGTGATATAGAAGACTTGATAGCTAATGCACAAGACACAACATATATGCAATTGGAGGAAATATTTGTCAAAGATGAGTCCCAAGAAGAAGCATAGAATGAAAGTAGCAACAGGAACAACAAGAAATTTGAAGATACAAAAGCAGAAAGTCAAGATTCACAAAATGATCTTTCCAAGATGTTTGTCAGACCTTGGGAAGAATTATCATTCAACAAAGATCGACACGACTTAGGATATGAGAAGGGAAACAACTTTCATATCCCAAATTACTCTAAACCAATTCAATTTGTGAGTGCAGGACTTCTTGAAGAAGTGAAGAATCTTGATAATAAGTGCCAACATTGTCATAGAGTTGGTCACTTGGAGAGATATTGTTTTGATCTCTGTTCTTGTCTTCATTGTGGGAAGACAAATCACCTATTTGAAAAGTGTTGAAAGAAGAAGAAGGTTAAGCAAACAATTAATTATGGATGAATAACTTCATGGAAATGGAATCAAGAAGTAAAGAAGATGCATCAATCTTACTGTCTAGTCAAGACATAATTAAAGCCACGACTACATGGAGAAATGACAACAATCAGAAGCTTTCAAACAACTATTCTAGATGATTTTGGTGATGATCCAGGTCCAATTCTATATGAAATTCAAACATGAATCAAAGATGGTACTCTCCACGCCTCAAAGGGAGGAGCACATTGAGGAAAAAGATACTCTCTTATGCCTTTAGGTGGGGAGTGAATATGGTTAGTGGTAAACCAAAAACCATCACATTATTCGACTCAAATTGGTTAGTGGTAATCCTAAACCACCACATTATTCAACTCAAATTGCTTAGTCATCAACCAACAAAACCACCACATGAAGAATCCAAAGCTTAAGCTTGGATACCTTCAACTATGAATCATTGAAGAACATAAAGAATCTAAAGCTCAAGCTTGGATCTTCTCAATCAACTTCAACAAACTTCTCACGTTGCACCAGAGAGGGGGGAACATGTCAGATATCAATGATGATAGTCAGGCTTCAAGATTCAAAGTCCCATCATTCATAAAAATCAAAAGAGTGGGAATGTTCAGACATGACAACTGTTTACTTCCAGTTGAACTATTCATATATTGGTGATTTTTCAGGCATATCTTCATTGAAGCTTAGTTCAACAGTTTGAGATTGAAGATGATACCAGTTATTGTTTCCTTACTGGTACAATTATTCAAACTTGTGATTGAGGGGGGGGGATGTTAGACTTGTTTATGATTGCAGCGTCGTGAGACATCCTCCAGGATACGTTCTCCTCTGTGACTGAGTCGAGTCGACCTGAGAGGGAGCCCAGTGTTGGGCATACCCACGTGATGAGGCATCGTTCTCCTTTGTGTGAGAGTTGAGTCGTCCCCCAATGGTTGGGGCATCGTTCTCCTCTAGAGAGTTGAGTCGTCCCCCAGTGGTTGGGTGTGCCCATGTGATGGGTGTATCGTTCTCCTCTATGTGAGAGTTGAGACAATGTGGTACTCCGGATGATTTTGTTGAGTATGACGTCCCTGTGGCTGAGCATAGGTGGACGTGTCCCTAGTGGCTAAGCACTAGTGGACGTGTGAGATCCTTGCTATATTGTTTAAGAGTAAGATTTACCTGTGACCCTAATTATGTTGTAAAGAGTACAGGTTGGCCCCACCATGTAAAGATAATTAATATTGTAATTATTAATTATATTTATTATATTGTTAAGTTGTACAGGTTGGTCCTATTATGCCAATAGACACATCATTTGATGTGATAAGTTTTGTATAAATAAAGGTGAATCCCCATTGAGGATTACACACTTATCATTGTGTCATCTCATGATTTTAGAAG
>SNQJ01S0189577.1:0-18208 GCA_010110895.2 Picea sitchensis | reverse complement strand
TGTATGTGGATGACTTATTCTTAACTGGAGAAGAAAAGCTCATCACCGAATGTAAGAAGAAGCTCGCTTCAGAATTTGAGATGAAAGACCTTGGCCTAATGCATTATTTATTAGGTCTTGAGGTGTGGCAGAGTCTAGCGAGGATATTCCTTAACCAAGGGAAGTATGTAGTTGAAATCTTGAAGATATTTGACATGTTAGAGTGCAAGTCCATGAATACACCCATGGAAATGAAGCTGAATCTATTGGTCGACACTTCATCGGAATTGATTGATTCCATGTTGTATAGATAGATCATTGGATCATTAATGTACCTGAAGAACACTAAACCAGATATTTGTTTTTCCATGAACACCTTGAGTCAGTTTCTGGTAGAACCTAGACATGTTCACCTAGTTGCTGGAAACAATGTGATCGGGTACCTTAAAGGTACATTAGATTGTGGTCTCAGTTATGATGGAGATCATGATTTCACATTGAATGGATACACTGATTCATATTGGGCTAGAAGTGTCTTTGACAGGAAGAGAACTTCAGGATGTTTTTTTCAGTTTGGGATCAGCCATGATCTCATGGCAGAGTAGGAAGCAATCCATCATTTCTCTCATTATAGCAGAAGAAGAATACATTGCTACGTGTTCTGCCAGCTGTGAAGCTATATGGCTTCAAAAGTTGTTGACCGGTTCATTTGACATAGAGATGGAAGCAACCACGATCCTATGTGACAACCAGAGCTGCATAAAGATGACAGAGAATCTTGTATTTCATGACAATTCGAAGCACATAGAGATCCAATATCATTACATCTTTGACATGGTGTAGAGAGGAGTCATAAAGCTCCAATATGTTAGCACAGATGAACAGGTTGTCGATGTGTTGACCAAGCCTCTATCTCGTGTAAAGTTTGAGCACTTTAGAGATAATATTGGTATAGTCCGAAAGGATCTCCCTCGAAAGGGGGAGTAGTGTTGTGTTGAGATATATATAGTACTGTTCTTCCAGCTTAATCATTGTGACGTAAATCCAGTCTAGTTGTTGTGTTGATATATGCCTAGTACTGTGCTTCCAGCTTAATTGTTGTGACGTAAAGCCAGTCTAGTTGTGTTGAGATATGCCTAGTACTGTGCTTCCATCTTAATCATTGTGACGTAAAGCCAGTCTAGTTGTTTTGTTGAGGTATGCCTAGTACTGTGCTTCCAGCTTAATCATTGTGACATAAAGCTAGTCTAGCTGTTGTGTTGAGATATGCAGGTAGTACTATGCTTCCAGCTTAATTGTTGTGATGTAAATTCAGTCTAGTACCATGCTTCCTCCGTAATTGTTGTGATGAAAAGAAAGACAAGTATTGTTCTTCCATCTTAATTGTTGTGACGCAAAGCCAATCTAGTACCTTGCTTCCATCTTAATTGTTGTGACGAAAAGAAAGTCGAGTATTGTGCTTCCATCTTAATGGTTGTGATGTAAAGCCAGTCTAGTATTGTGATTCAAGCTTAATTGCTATGATGATGTGCTAGCTTAATTGTTGTGATGTGTTCCCAGCCTCGTGCTGTGATGATGTCTTTCCAGCCTTTGTGTTGTGATATTGCTTCTTTTGATGTTGTATCAACCTTGTGTTGTTATTGATGATGAGGATGTATTAGTTTTATACTAATCCATGTCGATGAAGTTTATGATGATGATGCTACTTCAGCCTCTTGCTGAAGATGATGACGATGATGCCACTTCAGCTCCTGAGTTCTTGCTGAAGATGATGATGATGATGCCACTTCAGCTCCTGAGTCCTTGCTGAAGATGATGATGATGATGATATTATTTCATCTTTAATGATGAAGATGATGATGATGTTACCTTAGCCCCATACCGATGAGGATGATGATGCTACTCCAGCTCCATGTTGTGTTGATGATGCTCTAGCCTCTGTGTTGTTTTGATGATGAGAAAAACTTATGATGATTTATAGATACGCCATTCAGTGTTCCAAGATGATATTGATGATGATGTCCTCTCACCCACCTGATGTTGTTGATGATGTTGTCCTCTCTCTCTCCTGATGTTTTTATAGAATACCCTTCTTGTTAAGGGGGAGTGTTGAAATAATGTAACTGCAAATTGTATTCTAATTATTATTGTTGTATTATTCATTATATCAATCCCCTATTGTTGATTGATCGTGGTGCCTATTGTAAAAGACCAAATCCCCTTTTGCGGATTGGTCAAAACATAATTGTAATAGGAAGAATAAGAAGTCGGCCCCTGAATATATTAAAGAGGCCCCTGAATATATTAAAGGTCGTTTTAACCACCTAGATTGAGAAGTCGGCCCTGCCAGTGAAAAGACACCTCCACACATGATAGAGTTGTATAAATAAGGAGGGTAGCACCTCATTTAGACACACACTCACTTGTTCATTGAGGAGAAAGTTTCAGAGCTACAGTTGGAGAAGAGAGAGAGAGAGAGAGNTCTGTATTTGTTTGAGTTATCTCTTGCCATTGTATTGGCTATCTATAATAAGGAATTTTTGCTGGGTTTTCTCCCTCATGTGGGTTTCCTAGGATAAATGATATGTCTCTTGTGATTGTGTATTTCTCAGTGATCCTATCTTATGCTATTGTTATCTAGTGAAATGCAAAGAATTCTAATAATAGATTAAACCTTAACAAATATCAATTACTTGATTTGGCACAATTATAGGTTTGTTTCTTGCATGAGTTTCCTTCATTAATTGTTCCATTGTTTAAAGAGATTGATTTTATTTTAATTGATGAGCATGTACCACATATTCTTTGCCTACTTTGATTAAGTTATATTGATTATGTTCCCTGTAGAAGATTTCTTTGCGATCATAAAAATAAGGACTGCCTAAGACCATTCCAAATTCATTAAGTGGCACCACATCAGATGTTACCTCATACACAAACTTAGATGAAATTGAAAACTTTAATGTGCATTTCTTTGTTATGTGCAATTTATGGTTGTTGCTTATCCATTTAAGTGAGTAAGGCTTATGATGCATCTAAGTGTTTAATCCCAATTGTTTAACCACTTCCTTTGAAATAAAGTTAGATTGAGATCCACTATCTATCAATGTGTTGACCTTAGTATGACTTATTACGACCCTTATGTGAAACAATTTACTTCTAGAATAAAATACATCACCAATTTTACCTGTCAAACCAACCATTGAAATTTTAGATTCATCACCTGAATTCGATCCTAAGTCTATTGGTTGTGTTGTTGTTGCAACTGTTTTCCTCCCTTTCCTCTCTTTGAACCACTTCGATCTCTTCTTGGGATGCAATTTCCAGCAATGATCCTCATAATGCCCTTATTTCTTCCAATGCTTGCAAGAGGGCTTCTCTTCCTTTCTTGCCACTGAATTTTCCTTCTTTCCATTCCACTTACTTTTGTCCTCTTTTCTCAAAGATGATTCCCCTGACACACCAAATATTTTTTTCCCTGCCTCAATGTATGTTGCTTTAACAGAAAGCTCATCAAGATTAGTAGGTCCAAACATAAATACAGTGTTACAAATATGTGTAGGTAAACCTCCTATATACTTCATAAGAGTTTCTTGGGTATGTAAAGGAATATCTAACATCAATGCCATTTTACGAAATCCATATGTGTATTCTTACATTGTTTGTCCTTTTCTTAGTTTAATACCTTTCCATTCAATTAAATTCTTCTCTTTATAACCCAAAGGATAGAATTTCTTTCTAAGTGAAGAAACAAAAAATTGCCATGATGGAAATACATTACCCACTTGTTGCATGCCATTTTGCAACTTGCTTTACCACCAAATGAGTGATGTGCCTGCAAGTCAAAGCAATGCCAACTTGATTTGAGTTGCCTCATCCTTGATTTGTTACATAATGCAATAAAACTCCATCTGTCTGAACCAATTATCAAGCCTCTCTACATTGACTTCACCATCATAAATAGGTAATTCAAATTTCACATCAAGCTTAAGTAAAGGCATGTCTTGTTTATGTTTATGGGAATGTTTTCTTGCAATGGACTTGGAACTTGAACTTGAAGAAGAAGAAGTTGATGGAGAAGAAGGAGGTGAAGGAGGAGTTTGAGGAGAATCCTCTCCTTCTTCATTTTTAACCTTTGAATATTAACCTAGAATCAGTCTTTTCTATTCCAAGTAATCCTCATATAGAACCTTCATCATCTCCGACATGGCGAAGAAAGTATTTCGAAACTCTTTCTCATCATGAGAAAGTCCCTCTTCCGATGCCATCGTCTCACTTTGAGAAGTTATCTTTCTCGATCCAATCTCAGGATTCTCTTCAACAAGCTCACCTTCACCACGATTCATCTTTTCCCTGGTAATCTTGCAAACTCAAAAACCAACCATCAACCTGCTCTAATACCTCTTGAAAAGACAATGTTTGAGTCTTAAAACATGAGTAAAATAACCATTTAGGAATTGAAGGAAAGAGGAAGAATTAATTAATAAACATGGAAACCATAAAGAAATATGCATATCTAGAAACAAGCATGAAGAAAACAACAAACCATAAACAACAAAGTTGATAACGGACTTCGATAATCTCGCCTATGTCTGCAAGCCTTTGTCTTAGTGGGTGAGGATTTATTATTTCTTTTAGAAGCATAAAAAGTACATCATAACAGTTCCAAATGGATTACAAACTGGTATAGTCTTGTTTTACCAAATCTCAAGAACCCGTCAAAACTGACGGGACTGAAAACGGATGAATGAAGCTCCCGGAAATGGCCTGCAAAGTTGCTCTCCCCAATGGATTCCCTGCATAAAAATGGTTTTGGCTCAACAATGCTTCAGCATTTTCCTATTCTGAAATATCCGTCAAGCTAACAAGAACCTCTGGTTTATATAGGCTTGAATTTGGCAACAAATTTCCAACTCCCCCCCAATATCTGGCCTAAAAAAGGGCCCAAGATCCTCCAAAAGTGGACTAAATCTCCCAAAACTGGTTCAAAAATCACTAAAAATCATAATATATGGTTAAAAACCCACTAATGGGCAAAATATAAGGGTGCATCCCCCTTCTTCGTGCTCCTAGGCATATGGGGTGCTACCATATGGCCCTGGGCTAAGAATTGGCGCGCTGACCCCCTTACCATTCGACTCATGGTTACATTGCATGGACATATGGCCACAGGATTAAGCTCCACGCACCCTAAATTTTGTTGTAGCCCCCTTTTTTTGAGCCACTGGTTACACACCCTAGTTGTCAATCTAGCTCGGTCGACCGAGCGCTAACCCCATACACCACGCCAAGGTAAAAAAAGAAGGTTTGGGTCATATGGCAGAGTAATAGAACTGTGGGTGTATCCATGAAGTCATAACCTATGCACCAAACAAACTCCCGAACCAATAGTCACATGGTAAGGTCGTATGAAGTGCATCGGGGGATCAGGCCTATCCCCAGCCCTATTCTCCGTCATATGAACAATCCATAAACCTTAAATATATTATTGTGACTATAGTGATTAAGAAACAAAGTGGGCGGGTCGGTAGCCTGGCCCTGCCAAGTCTTTCGCTACCTGGACCAGAGGTCACGGGTTCGAATCCTTGAGAGTACATACAAGTTTTCCAAACAAAACCGACCAATGGAGGGGTGCCACTTGGCAGCCCAAGACTCGACCATGTGGCACCATGCTATTAGCCAAAATATATGCCATGTGCCAAACCCCAATTCGACCACTTATCTGCCTACGTGGCTGCCTAGTCAGTGCACCAATTGTACCTACCATGTCACTGTGAGACCGTATGGATTGTATAGTCATCTTCCATGTCAGCACTGTACGGACTGTATGGACTGCACAGTCATCATTTTTTTGCCTTTTTGATGAAACGAAAAAAACACGATATCTTTCGCATACAACGTCAGTTTGATCCTGTTCAAGTTGCTTTGGGTTCCTAATGACGAGGCATACACACACGTTCGTTTTGAATCCATTTTGAGCTCTTTGATGTTTAGGCCTTCCTGGAACCATTTTGGATCATTAGTGGCCAAATTGTTGTTTTCAAAGACTATAAAAGTGCTAATGAAGGGCTAATCCCATAGTTTCGAGATGTGGTCACTTGGGAAAGGGGTTCGAAGGAAGTTCTTGTGTAGAATTGAGTTCTGTATCGACCTAAGGATAACATGGAAGTGCTATATGATGCATACTGATATATATATATATATATATATATATATATATATATTATTGATGAATTGAAAGGATGTGTAACATTGTTTGGAAAATTGTGTTCATCATATGCTTAACTCTGAAAAAATGGTCACTTCCACATTTTGTAGAATTAAGGGGTTTAAACATATCATCTCAGAATGTGTATTCGAGAAATGGAAGAAGGTGAAGGAGCCTCCATCCATGATAAGGAGACCAAAGGTCATAATATCATAGTTCATAATGTAGAGATATAATCCAATGGACACAAGGGCTGAGGGCAACAAGAAACATTGATAGAAACTGTGAGAATCTTGAAAATAGAAGTGTGGAAAACTACAAGGAATAAAATGAGAGGTTTATGAGAGAGAAAAGTCAGATAAATTCTCGAGTGATACAGAGCTTAAATCAGTTGCAGAGACAAACAAAGAATGGCTCAAAGAAAGAGGAAGAAGGTAGGTATCATGAAAGAAGATATGATCGTGGAAGAGCTGATTATTCCAGGAGTGACAGTAGATCTCATAGACGTCACTCACCTCCTTAATCAACAAGAAGGTCTTATGCATCTGAATATTCCATAAGTAGTCCAGAGGTGTCTCCTATTAGGCACCAAAGAATAAGGCATGAATTTGATAGTTTTCAAGGAGTGTTGAGGAAGCTTAAGCCATCATCATTTGATGGTGAAAGAGAAATGGAAGATGATGTTGAAGCATGGTTGCTTGGACTCAAGAGATATTTCCAATTGCATAACTATTCATCAAACCTAAAATCCAGAATTTCCACCTATCATTTACATGGGAAAGATGTTATGTGGTGGGATCAACTGAAGAAATTTGAACATATTAATGAGAATAGGATCACTTGGAAGCATTTCAAAAATTATTTCCAGAAGGAGTACCTCTCAGAGAATTTCTATGACCAAAAAATGCAAGAGTTCTTTGAACTCAGGCTAGGAAGAATGACTATGGAAAAATATGAGAAGAAGTTCTTGGGGTTTTTAAAGTATATCAGGTTCATAAATGTTGAGAAGGTGAAAATAAAGAGGTTTTTGAGTGGGTTTCTATCCTTTTATAAAGAAAATATTTGGTATGATGAGCCCAAGACCTTGTCTGAGGCCATCAGGAAAGCTAAGTACCTATATAAGCAAGGACATGGTAGAGAATTCATGTAGAAGTCTTGGAAGGATAAGAAGAAGGATAAGTCTGATCAGAGGAAGAAGGGATTCAAACCTCCTTACAATAGAAATGAGCCTAATAAAAATCATCAAGACCAATATTCTAAGTATGAATCCAAGAAATAAGACTCGAGAAAAAGGGGAAGACCACCAATCCAATGTTTGGGATGCAAAGAAGATCACATGTACAATGATTTCCCACACAGAAAGGACATAGTGAATATTGTGCAAAACATCCAAGAGGCTACAACAATTGAAGACATGGGAAGAATTTATGCAGCCTTATATGATCGACAAGAAGAATACCAATCCAACATGATCGAGGTGGAAGGTAAGATCATAAATCAGCCTATTTCTATTTTAATTGATTTAGGATAAAGTCATTGTTACATTGATCCTAAAATAGTGGATACAATGTATTTGGATAAAAATAAGCTTGGGAAATCAAGTTTGGTTCAGCTAGCCACTGGAACCAAAAGGAGAATCCATGATATGGTCAAAGTTTGTTCCATAAGTCTTAATGGTTTGACTACTAGTGTTGATATAAATAGCATACCATTATGGTCTTATGATATTCTAATTGGAATGGATTGGTTGGACAAACATCATTCTATCCTAGATTGTCATAGCAAGTCATTTACATCTCTTGATGGAGATGGAAAACAAAGCACTATGAAAGGTGTTCCAAGACCCACCTCTATAAGAGAGATTTCAACTTTACAGTTGAAGAGATGCTTCAGAAAAGGATGTCAATTGTATGCAGCCCATGTGGAGGAGCCATAAAATACAAAGGGGCCAAGCATTCAATATTTCTTGGTAATACAAGAATTAGAGGATGTATTCTAAGAAATATCAAGGTTGCTGCCAAAAAAGGAGATAGATTTATCTATTGATTTTGGTGCTAGGAGTTTCCCCGGTGTCAAAAACACCTTACCGAATGAGTACACCATAGTTAAAAGAATTACAAATGTAGTTGGAGGAATTATTGAATAAAGGGTACATATGCCCAAGTGTTTCACCTTAGGGATCACCAATACTCTTTGTCAAAAAGAAAGATGGAACTTTGAGGTTGTGTATTGACTTTTGACTGCTGAATAAGTCCATTATAAAGAACAAGTATCCTCTACCCAGAATTGATGACCTCTTTAATAAACTAAGAGGAGCAAAGATATTTTCAAGGATAGACTTGATATCATGATACCATCTGGTAAGAATCAAGGAATAAGACATCCATAAGACAATCTTTAGAACCAGATATGGGCATTATGAATTCATAGTGGTGCCATTTGTACTGACCAATGTGCCAGTTGTATTTATGTGCTTAATGAATGGAATATTCATAAATTATTTGGATAATTTTTTCATAGTATTCCTGTATGACATACCTGTATATTACAAGTCTGAAGAGGAACATGAACATCACCTCAGACCGATATTGCAAGTGCTAAGAGAATATCAGTTGTATGCCAAGCTGAGTAAGTGTTCTTTTTACCAAGAACGGATCCATTACTTGGGACACATTATTTTAGAACAAGGCATAATAGTGGATCTAGAGAAGATTGAATCCATTAGAGGATGGCCAACACCTAGGAATGTTTCAGAAGTCAGATATTTTATGGGGTTAGATGGTTGCTACAGAAGGTTCATAGAAAATTTCTCTAAGATTGCTCATCCCGTCACTTATTTGAAAAAGAAGGGAATTCAATTTGAATGGACATCTGAATGTGAAGAGAATTTTAATGTGTTGAAGGAATTGCTTACTAGTGTACCTGTGTTAAATATTGCTGACCCAAATGAAAGTTTTGTGGTATGCACAGGTGCATGTAAGGAAGGACTTGGTGGAGTCCTCACTCAAAATGGACATGTCATTGGTTATGAGTTGAGAAAGATTAAGGAACATGAGAGGAAATATGCCACACCTGACTTGGAGCTTGCTACCATTGTTCATGCATTGAATATGTGGAGGAATTATCTCATGGGAAAGGTATTTGAATTGAGAACACACCACAGTGGTTTGAAGTATCTTTTTGAACAACCAACTTTGAATGACAGGAAAATAGGATGGATGGAATTTTTAAGTGAATACGAATTTGATATCAATCATATCAAAGGAAAACAAAATAAATTTGTCGATGCACTTAGTAGAAGAGTGCATCTCATGAATTCTACAATTGTTAGTATGCATTAGTCAGACTTGAAGAGGAAAATTTTAAATGTTGTTGTTACAAATCAGCATTACCTACAGGTAAAGGAAAGCTTACAACAAGGAGATGTACAATATAAATTAAGGATTGTGAGATGAAGGAATATGTATTACTTATGCATAAAAATAGAATTATGTTCCTAGTTCTGGAGAACTTAGGAACCCAGTACTAAAATAAATGCATAATGTCCTATATGTCGGACATCTCAGTTACCAGAAAACAATTACAACAGTAAGAAGACAATTCTTTTGGCTAGGTATGAAAAAATATGTTGTTGATTACATCACCAGATGTATGGAATGTCAGAAAGTGAAGGTTGAGCATAGGCACCCAGCAGGTTTGCTACAACCATTACCGATTCCAGAGAAGAAATGGGAAGTGATAACCATTGAATTATAACTAAATTTCCCAAGACAATAAGACAGCATGATTCAATCATGGTAGTGGTTGACAAATTAACAAAGTTTTCTCATTTTGTTCTTGTAAAAACAACTCATACATCAACTAATATTGCATAAATTTACATGAAGGAGATTGCTAGGTTGCATGGGATATGTAGAAAAATTGTATCGGATAGAGATACAAAGTTTACTTCAAATTTATGGAAGGGATTATTTAAAGGATTTGGTACAAATCTGAACTTTAGCACAACTTACCATCCACAATCATATGGGAAGACAAAGAGAGTCAACCGAGTAAGAGAATGTATGTGATGGATAAGCCATCTAAGTGGGAATATTACTTTCACTTGGTTGAGTTTTCCTATAATAATGGTTATCAAGATTCATTGAAAATGAGACCATTTGAAGCTTTGTATGGTAGGAAATGCAATACTCCAGTGATTTGGGACAACCCATTATATAGAGTGGTACTTGGGCCAAAGTTGCTCAAGGATATGGAAGACCAGATGGTTAAGATTAAGCCGAATTTAAAGGTAGCTTAGGATAGACAGAAATTTTATGAATATAAGAATAGGACAACAAGAGAATTTAAAGTGGGGTAGCATGTACTTTTGAAAGTGAATCCAAAGAAGAGCTCTTTGAATTTGAATAGTTGTACAAAGATGGAAGCCAGATTTTGTGGTCCATTTGCGATATTGGACAAAATAGGTACAGTTGCATACATGCTTGCATTTCCTTCTTCCATGAATGTGCATAATGTATTTTATGTATCTTTTATAAATAAATATGTACATGATCCTAACCATGTTATTGATTGGCATCTGATTCAGGTAGAGACAAAGGGAGAATTTCAGGTCCAGCCAGTGTGAATATTGGAAAGAAAAGTCAAAATTCTATGGAATCAAGCTATAGAGATGGTAAAAGTTCATTGGACCTGCTACGTTCCTAAAGATGCTACCTGGAATCATGAATATGCCATGTGGGCAGAGTACGCACAACTTTTTGAATAAATTTTTGAATTTTGATTCATGTTTTATATATGCACTAAGGACAATGTCAAAGTAAGGGGGAGGGGATGTAACACCCCAAGTTTTGAGACCCATATTAAATAATGTATTTGTTAAGTTATGAGAGGCCAGAGTGCCCAAACAATTAAAAGAGGAAAGTGTGCCTAANTGAAAGGTGTTCCAAGACCCACCTCTATAAGAGAGATTTCAACTTTACAGTTGAAGAGATGCTTCAGAAAAGGATGTCAATTGTATGCAGCCCATGTGGAGGAGCCATAAAATACAAAGGGGCCAAGCATTCAATATTTCTTGGTAATACAAGAATTAGAGGATGTATTCTAAGAAATATCAAGGTTGCTGCCAAAAAAGGAGATAGATTTATCTATTGATTTTGGTGCTAGGAGTTTCCCCGGTGTCAAAAACACCTTACCGAATGAGTACACCATAGTTAAAAGAATTACAAATGTAGTTGGAGGAATTATTGAATAAAGGGTACATATGCCCAAGTGTTTCACCTTAGGGATCACCAATACTCTTTGTCAAAAAGAAAGATGGAACTTTGAGGTTGTGTATTGACTTTTGACTGCTGAATAAGTCCATTATAAAGAACAAGTATCCTCTACCCAGAATTGATGACCTCTTTAATAAACTAAGAGGAGCAAAGATATTTTCAAGGATAGACTTGATATCATGATACCATCTGGTAAGAATCAAGGAATAAGACATCCATAAGACAATCTTTAGAACCAGATATGGGCATTATGAATTCATAGTGGTGCCATTTGTACTGACCAATGTGCCAGTTGTATTTATGTGCTTAATGAATGGAATATTCATAAATTATTTGGATAATTTTTTCATAGTATTCCTGTATGACATACCTGTATATTACAAGTCTGAAGAGGAACATGAACATCACCTCAGACCGATATTGCAAGTGCTAAGAGAATATCAGTTGTATGCCAAGCTGAGTAAGTGTTCTTTTTACCAAGAACGGATCCATTACTTGGGACACATTATTTTAGAACAAGGCATAATAGTGGATCTAGAGAAGATTGAATCCATTAGAGGATGGCCAACACCTAGGAATGTTTCAGAAGTCAGATATTTTATGGGGTTAGATGGTTGCTACAGAAGGTTCATAGAAAATTTCTCTAAGATTGCTCATCCCGTCACTTATTTGAAAAAGAAGGGAATTCAATTTGAATGGACATCTGAATGTGAAGAGAATTTTAATGTGTTGAAGGAATTGCTTACTAGTGTACCTGTGTTAAATATTGCTGACCCAAATGAAAGTTTTGTGGTATGCACAGGTGCATGTAAGGAAGGACTTGGTGGAGTCCTCACTCAAAATGGACATGTCATTGGTTATGAGTTGAGAAAGATTAAGGAACATGAGAGGAAATATGCCACACCTGACTTGGAGCTTGCTACCATTGTTCATGCATTGAATATGTGGAGGAATTATCTCATGGGAAAGGTATTTGAATTGAGAACACACCACAGTGGTTTGAAGTATCTTTTTGAACAACCAACTTTGAATGACAGGAAAATAGGATGGATGGAATTTTTAAGTGAATACGAATTTGATATCAATCATATCAAAGGAAAACAAAATAAATTTGTCGATGCACTTAGTAGAAGAGTGCATCTCATGAATTCTACAATTGTTAGTATGCATTAGTCAGACTTGAAGAGGAAAATTTTAAATGTTGTTGTTACAAATCAGCATTACCTACAGGTAAAGGAAAGCTTACAACAAGGAGATGTACAATATAAATTAAGGATTGTGAGATGAAGGAATATGTATTACTTATGCATAAAAATAGAATTATGTTCCTAGTTCTGGAGAACTTAGGAACCCAGTACTAAAATAAATGCATAATGTCCTATATGTCGGACATCTCAGTTACCAGAAAACAATTACAACAGTAAGAAGACAATTCTTTTGGCTAGGTATGAAAAAATATGTTGTTGATTACATCACCAGATGTATGGAATGTCAGAAAGTGAAGGTTGAGCATAGGCACCCAGCAGGTTTGCTACAACCATTACCGATTCCAGAGAAGAAATGGGAAGTGATAACCATTGAATTATAACTAAATTTCCCAAGACAATAAGACAGCATGATTCAATCATGGTAGTGGTTGACAAATTAACAAAGTTTTCTCATTTTGTTCTTGTAAAAACAACTCATACATCAACTAATATTGCATAAATTTACATGAAGGAGATTGCTAGGTTGCATGGGATATGTAGAAAAATTGTATCGGATAGAGATACAAAGTTTACTTCAAATTTATGGAAGGGATTATTTAAAGGATTTGGTACAAATCTGAACTTTAGCACAACTTACCATCCACAATCATATGGGAAGACAAAGAGAGTCAACCGAGTAAGAGAATGTATGTGATGGATAAGCCATCTAAGTGGGAATATTACTTTCACTTGGTTGAGTTTTCCTATAATAATGGTTATCAAGATTCATTGAAAATGAGACCATTTGAAGCTTTGTATGGTAGGAAATGCAATACTCCAGTGATTTGGGACAACCCATTATATAGAGTGGTACTTGGGCCAAAGTTGCTCAAGGATATGGAAGACCAGATGGTTAAGATTAAGCCGAATTTAAAGGTAGCTTAGGATAGACAGAAATTTTATGAATATAAGAATAGGACAACAAGAGAATTTAAAGTGGGGTAGCATGTACTTTTGAAAGTGAATCCAAAGAAGAGCTCTTTGAATTTGAATAGTTGTACAAAGATGGAAGCCAGATTTTGTGGTCCATTTGCGATATTGGACAAAATAGGTACAGTTGCATACATGCTTGCATTTCCTTCTTCCATGAATGTGCATAATGTATTTTATGTATCTTTTATAAATAAATATGTACATGATCCTAACCATGTTATTGATTGGCATCTGATTCAGGTAGAGACAAAGGGAGAATTTCAGGTCCAGCCAGTGTGAATATTGGAAAGAAAAGTCAAAATTCTATGGAATCAAGCTATAGAGATGGTAAAAGTTCATTGGACCTGCTACGTTCCTAAAGATGCTACCTGGAATCATGAATATGCCATGTGGGCAGAGTACGCACAACTTTTTGAATAAATTTTTGAATTTTGATTCATGTTTTATATATGCACTAAGGACAATGTCAAAGTAAGGGGGAGGGGATGTAACACCCCAAGTTTTGAGACCCATATTAAATAATGTATTTGTTAAGTTATGAGAGGCCAGAGTGCCCAAACAATTAAAAGAGGAAAGTGTGCCTAATAAATATATTTTTTTGATCATTATTAATAATAAATACATCGTTTGTTGCTAGATGGACAATGACTAGAGTTATAGGGGTCTATGATTCCACAAGAGAGGGGGGGATTAGGGGCTAAGTGTTTATTTCATTTTTTAATTAACCACTTTTTTTAATGGGGGAAATCAATTACATGAGATTCTTGGGAGAAGTCCATGAGGTTCTTGATTCCCAAGAATTACATAAACCCTTCCCTGGTATGTTGGGGGGTTCGTTCGTTTGTTCTCTCTCTCACTCTCATTCTCTTTATCGCTCTTCTGGTGGTTTCCTCACTCATTCTCTCACTCATTCATTAATTCATGTATGCACTCCATTGATCATTGTTCGCTCTCTCATGTAGATTCCACTCCATTCATTCCCTCACTCATTAATATTTCCACATTCGTGTCTTGGATCGGGAAATGAAGATAAAGTGTTGAAGAGAAACCATGGTATTTTTGGTTATATATATTGTTGGTGTAATCCAACCATGAACCAAGGTATGCATGTCTGAGATTCTTTGGCTTGTTTCCATCTTTTATCACAACTGTGAGTCCTGAGAGTCCCAGCATGGAGATTCTGGACTAACTGCACTGGATCCATGGAATGAGAAGGACAGGTTGAGGGACTACGTGGAAGATAAGGGAGAGGGTCCATTCTCTTGGGTGGTGCAGGCTGGGTAGAAGAGATCCGGGTACTTGGATTGTTGTGGGTGTTGGGAATCTTATGAGAGCTTGAGTGTTGATTGGTTTTGAAGCCAAGTAACACTCTGGAACCGTCCTTGTGGATTCATATCCCTGGGTTTGGGGTGACATTTTTGTTGAGACTTGGAACAATAGTGTCTACGATTGGGTGGAACATCCTTGGTCTGCATCCAGTTGGTGTCTTATTTTATAAAACATAAGTTCTCTCTGTTATGGTATTATTTACTTATGTATGATTTATTTTGTTGTGTATTTATTTATCGTTGAATTCAATCTTTAGAATATGCATTCTTGTTGGTTATTATTGTGCATGTTGTATGCTTCATTGTTTTTATGTTTAGCATAAGTCTTGATCAATGCATGCAAACCTTTCATTCATCCCTGTTATTTAGAGTTAGGACAACAGTTGAATTAGTCCAGAGAACGGACTGGAGGTTAGCATGCCTGCCCTGTGGGTGGTTGGGTATGTTACGTTGATTTTGTTAAGAACTACGCTTTCAACTACAAAATGAGATTCAAAGCCAATATTATCACTTAGAGAAGGTCATAATAATAGTCCATATCATGTACAGGAATGGGACAAATAGTAACAAAGAAACCAAATTTATATTGAAGGAGTGTCACTTCTACGTAAGTGATAATCGGTGCCATTACTTAGCCTAAATACAACATTTCTTTCATTTGTTTTAAAATCACCTTAAGGAGAAAAAAATACAAATGGATTAACATTGGATATGGTCAAATGGTTGGGTAGTCCAATTCAAAAATTCTCATGTATTTCAATGGTGTTTATGTTGCAAACAAAACTCAAGGTACCACGCATTTGGAACTATTTCCAATAGGGGCATGAGAAAGGGGAGCATGATGGAGTAGGTGCATGCATAAAAAGAGCTTTATGTAGGAAAAAATTGAAGTTCACAGCTACTTCCTTCATCCGAGATGTGAAATCCATTATTGAATAGTCTTCTTCAGTAATGGGAGATGGAACAAGAACCCATGAAGACCAATCACATAAGAAGGGACATGCACATAGATATTTTTTGGAGGTGGTTCATGTAGATCGATCACAGTGGTATGAATGAAAAAAAATCTAGGGAATTCATGGATTCCATTTAGTTTTAACACCATACCATGAAATAGTTGAAATATGAACGATAAAAATCTCTTACTTTTGTGGTCCATGTAGTAGTAATGAATCGGATGATTGTAAATCGACAGACATTAAAAGATGTGATCGTGTATCACTCCCCATTTTTCAAATTACTATGGAAGTATCCCATTTGGAGGAGGATCAATCAAATATTTCATAAAATTATGATCATGTCTCATATCTGATACTACTATGTTCATGAAACCTTCTATTAAATTTTGAATAAATTGTATCAACGTTTTATGCTTTGGTCATTTAGTGGACTCACATGTTGGCACTCCATTTTTTGTAGGGAATATATATATGGTGGTATCCCCAAGAGGTAATAAATGGGGCACTAATTATTGTCTAGCATGTTTCTTATAGGGAGAGAAGACCCTTATGCGATCAGTAACAGACTCAGAAGGAATTGAATTTTTTATTTGGTTGATGGTTATTAAAGGAGAATATCTAACACGGGATGGAAGAAAAAAGAAGAAAGGTGGTTATGTATTTAAATATTATATACCAGGTGAATCTATATACCACTTTATAAACTTGGTTGTTGGTACAAACCTTCGACTACAAACAATGCCAAGTAAGAACATATCAAAGGTATGATACTTCCTCCTTACTTTGAGCATGGGAAATTAATGGAGACCATCAGTATTTAAGTGATCCCGATGGTCTTATTGAATGACCATATGTATGTAAAAGGAATAATTGAAAAAGTATTTATTATTTATGAATGATTGAAATTGTGGCTTCATTTTATGGTTTTTATAGTATTCATGCATTTTGTGGTTCTTTTTTGTTGTTAGGGAACTATATTTACCCTTCCCTTTCCTTTCTTTCCTAGCCTTTCCTTACCTTTCCTTTCCTTTCCTTATGTTGTTTTTCCTTGCGTTACATTGCCTTTCCTTCCCTTTCCATGGATTTCCTTTCCATGCCTTTCCTTGCCATGCCATGCCTTTCCTTGCCTTGTCATGCCATGCTATGCCTTTTCTTGCCATGCCATGCCCTTTCCTTGTCTTTCCATGCCATGCCATGCCTTTCCTTGTCATTCAATGCCTTGAATTTTCTTTCCATGCCATTCCTTCCCTTGCTATACCATGCCTTTCCTTTCCATTCCATTCCTTTCCTTGCCTTTCCATGTCATGCCATGCCTTGACTTGCCATGCCATGCCTTGCCTGGCCATGCCTTACCTTGCCATGCCATGCCATGACTTGGATTTCCATGTCATTCATTTCATTGTCATGCATTCCCTTTCCTTTATATTTCTTGCATGATCTATGTGGATATCGATGGCCACCCACCTATTCCAACTGGCTCAAAACAGTTTGTTGGCAATTTACTATTTTTAGCAGTTTTTTGAGTCCTAAACTTTTGAGGCCATTTTGAGGGACTAAACGATGTTTTTTCATGATAGTTCATATCAATGAAATCTAAAGGATTTTATTGATCCCAAAAAATGAATTTCCTCATCGATACCTTTCAAACGAGCTATCGTGCACCCCAAATAGAGATCGTATTCCAAAGATACGCCCTCGGGAAGTTGATACACCAAACTACCCAAAACAGGGTCCACAAAACTGTTGGCTTTTCATATTCTAGGGTTAGGGTTTTTTATTTTCATTATGTTAAAAATTCCATTGGAGCCTCATTGTAACAACCATCTTCTTGCGAATGAGCATAGCTGTCACATCTCTTCTCAGAGATAAGCTACGACCATTCTAGTGAGTCTTTCAATTTGTAATTCTATAGTTCTGTACATTTCACTCATCAATAGAAATGATGTATTACTGTATATATATATGACTCTTTTAAATAAATTTGATATATATCTATTATATTATTTGATCTCTTGCAATATCTCGATATATTTATTTATTACAAATCCGCTCTCATTTCGTGTCGAAAATAATCTGGATCATTGTGTTTCCATGCCTTTCCATGCCGTGTCTTGCTTTGCATTGACTTGAATTTCAATGTCAGGCCTTGCATTGCCTTGAATTTCCTTGCAATTCCATGCCATGCTTTTCCATGCCATACTTTTCCTTTCCATTCCATGATTTTCCTTGTCATGCCATGCCTTGTGCTACATTTCCTTTCCTTGCATTTCCTTGTCTT
>SNQJ01S0189576.1:0-18208 GCA_010110895.2 Picea sitchensis | reverse complement strand
ATAAGTAAATATATCTAAATATATCAAAGAACTTAGCAACATATGGGATAAACACATCAAGTCGAAGCACAAAGCATAACACACAGATTTATGTGGTTCACCCCCACCCTGGGGTTACATCCACCAACTCTTCTTCTTTATTGCATCTTCAATCGGTTACAACACAAAGCTACCAAAAACCTTCTTTGCATAGGACATAAGATCTGCGCAACTTGCTAGATCCTTCTTCCTTGTGCTACAACACAAAGCCTTCCACAACTTCTTACAACAACTTTCAGTTAGCTCTGCAAGCCTTTTATAGTCATGCACAAAGCACTTACAAAATATATTAACACTTATCTTACATCACATACATCCCTATATCCTCTGATATATGCCTAGATATCTATTTATAAATTACAAAAGTGGGCCTAAGCGTGGGTAAACCCATGGGCCGACATCACTTTCCCATTACATATTCCAAAAAACCCAAAAGGGACCCAAAAGTGGGTTGAGATTCCACAATCTCTGCTTCGTCTGGCACTCCATCTTCGACAGAATGTTGAAGTCCCAAAAATGGTTAAACATGACCAGGTATCTCCCAAAACTTGGTCAAGGGTCAACACCAACCAATGGTCTCTCATTCCCCACATGCCTGCCCCCACCCCAGGAGTGTACACCTTCACTGTCACATAGTTCATCAACTGCTACACCTCCCTTTCCTTGGGCTTCAACAACATGCCGACTCAGGAAGTCTCAGAGCACCGTGGTTCCCTGAGTTCCAACTGCCCTCAGAGGTCTCCAATCAACATCTTCCCGAGCTACTCTTTGTAGTCAACATTCTACTTTAATCAACATCATCTCATCTAGATCGCCCACATGCAGTTATCATGAGGAAACATACAATGATTCATTTAGGAACTCAAACTTAGTTCAAAAGGGAATTCAACTTTTCCCCCAAGCATGAAATTCCATTTCATAATTCTTCTTGGCTATTTCGATATATGAATGCAGCCTTCCTTTTGGTTTTTCCACAAGCACCAAATTGCATACCATTTTCCTACAAGGATTCATCTTGCATACTTCCAACAATTGTTAGTATTTCCTGTACATCATAATTCAATTGCAATATGTACAAAATCTTATGCACTGATCTTAGAATTTCCTGCACCTAGCAATTCAGTCATAATTACCCAACAATTTAATAAAATAGAATGACTTGTCATTCTATGAATATGCATGTTCATAGTAATATCTGTAAGTTCATTACTTCTTTTTCTGAATAAGAAAATTTCCTGTAGTCAATGCTCATGCGACTACTTGACTTGCAAATTTCCTGTAGCAATGTCTAACACCTCCCTGAAATGTCCTTAACTTCATGAGCTAACAACATTCTAGCTGTTAGTAACAATTATTTCCATGGAATAATATATATGCATGTATTTACAAAACACATTTAGCCATTGCAATTAGTATACAATTCTATCACTTACTATGCATGAGTGCAATTCTCAATGCATAATTAATTAGTGCACCTTGCATTGGATTACATAATGCTCTTTATCTCAGTCATGTATCTCGCAATCCATGAGTTGGAATTCTGGCCAACGTGTTGACACATTCTCCACACACTTCCTATTGTCTTCCCAATTAATTGGATGCCTTCCTTTTCGACTTGAACACTACACCAAGAATATAATTCTCTGGTGTTCATTAGTGTTAGCAAAAAGGTTGCAACCCAAGTTTTATTTAAAAGTAGGAAGCTTTTAGTACCTGTGTGGCTCATAACATTTCCATATCCGTACATTTCCATATCCAACCAGGTTCTGGTATCATACATGACTAGTTTACTGGCATTCATTCCTATGACAAGTTATTATCTTTTAAATATTTTGTTGTTACCCCACAACCAAATTAACATGACATTCTACTATGTCAGTGTGTGCATTCAACAACTAAAAAGATTTGAATTAATACAAGATTCCAACCTTTACCACATCCACTGGTATGCATTCAATAATATAATCTTGTGATTTTACAAAATTACTTTGTCTCTGGAAATTCTTACCTAAATTTCCTTTCAACAATTATGCAAAAAGAGTAATAAAAACTCATACCTGCATGATTGCCATTAATAAATTTTATACTACCTGAATGTCTGATGGAAGTAGAAGATTGCATGCTTCTTTTATCAAACTTATAAACAACACTTCAACTCTCTGTTTCTTCACTCCTTATGCAACAACATGCCCAACAACACTTGCAAACATGCAAGCATTCTTTCCTCTGGTTGACCCAACAACCCATAACATACTTGCTGCCACAAAAATTGCAGCAACTTCTTTCCCGTGTGAAACTTTTCCTTGCTGAATCCAACAGTCTTCAATTCTCCCCGGATTCCTGAATCTTCTTGTTCTCTCATTGTAGTCACTGTACATGACTATTTCTTCCCTGATCACTTTCGATGCAGTGCCCCTACCACAGTGGGGTCTACTGACCTCCTGGTCAAAGGATCTTCAACTCTTCTGAGTCAAATTGACTCTTTGGGCTCATGATTGAACCCAAAACAATTGTACACAGGCCCCCTTTTCTCCTTTAGGCATAGGTCCTGACAAACTCGCAGACTTATTCCTGTGCACTTCCAAAACTCCAAGTTTCAGGCGCTAGCCCCTTTTTCATTAGTCCTTTCCTTCAGAAGAACCTGGGCTATGACCTCATGAAAAAATGTGATTGCGGGCGTAGGCAAGAGTGGTTTTGGCCAACCTGATTTTCACCCTGCAATTCACCTCCAGCTACCACACATCACTTTGTTAAAAACGTGGTATACATTGAGGCCCACTCTCAGATTTTTAACATCCGAGCAAGTTCTAGCTCCACAATCTAGCTCATCCATCGATATCCAATCCCTTGGTGATGATTCACGATCAACGACTGCTATCTATCCTCCCTTTTCTACCTTGTTTCCTCCTTCTACATGCGATCCCGGATCTACAGGATTTGTCGACACGTAGCTCCATTCCAAATCAACGGCTATGGTTGATTCCGACTCTTCGGCCCTCGGGAGTTTCAACTCTCAACTATCTGCTTTTCCCCGTATGACAATCTTCTGGAGTGGAAGATCTATTGACACCCTTCCTCAATAATTAGATGGTGATGAACTCCGACTCTTTAGCCTTCGGGATTTATCATGTCTCCACACACACAAATCTCCGGAGTGAATTTCCCCAGAGTGATAGATCTTCTTCCATGCATCCTCTCCAAATCAACGACCCTGATTCTCTTCGGGACTTCGACTCTTTCTGACCAAGACCAGATCAATGGTCCTTCGACCTCCTCCTCAATAAACGATCAAGATCTCCTTCGAGACTTCGAAGCTTTCACCCTCTGCTTTCCTCCAGAGTTCTCCGTACCCAAAGTTCCAGATCTGGCACCAAGTGTCCACTTTCAGATCAATGAACAACATTTAGTTCGACCGTTTCTCCTCCTCCTTGTCCACAAAATTCAAAAGTTGTGGATATTACGCCACCTGTCCTCCTTGATGATGGACAATACCAAATCACTTTGGGACTTCAGGACTTTGACAAGTCCACTACTCCTGCACACACAAGGGTTAAGTCTCGTGTGCTTACCTCTGGATCCAACGGTTGCTGGTCCTTCGTGCTCAGACCCAACATATGGGATTTGTTCCTCTCCTCTGCACTTCCTTTGTGATGGTGGATGCTGATCTAATGGTCCAGGATCCTCCCCACAACCGATTTGATGGATATTTTCGCTTCTCCTCCTGAGCTTTTGACTTCTTCTGCCTTGGAATATTTTGTCACTGTTCAAAGGCTTCAACCTTTGAACTTTCTCCTGCGAGTCCGCCTCTTGAATCTCGTCTTCGCTCTCGTAAGATTTATCTCTTCTGAGCTTTAGGAATTAGAATGAGTTTGTCTCCCATGCACTCCTTGCGTTATCTCTTCTGAGATTTTCAAATTACTCAGTCTCCTAAGGTTCTTGGCCCTTCTGTTTCCTTTCAAAGGAAAAATTCGTGCCCTCCTGGCAACCTTCTGCTCAAAGCACACCTTGTTGAGCGTTTTCTATAGAGTGTTCAACATATCTGTGAGTATATTTCTTTGATACTCTTCTGCCTGAACTTGACAAAGAGTTCTCTCTATGCACACTTTCACTTGCTCGATGCCCACCTGGCAGAGTCCTACAGAGTTCTCAATGACTCTATCTCTCTTTGAACTGAACACAGAGTTATTCCTGTGCACTCCTTGCACTTCTGCTAATGAAGGTTCAATGGTATTTCTCTTGATATTATCTGAGGTTAACTTACCTCTGTCAATGCACTCCTTATGGAAAATGTGCACTGCTTGCACTCGAAAGCTCAAAGAAGAGAAACAATTGAAACTTATTCAATACTTCACCAATTTACGCATTCAAACCAATCTGATTTAAGAAAAAATTCATATTTCATTTTCTTTCCGAGCTCTTCTCTGCTTTGTAATCAGTTTAGTGCACTAGCCCCTTTCTCTCAGTCCCTAATCCATGTGATCATGGGCCATGACCAAGTGCTAGATCACTAGGTGATTACTCGGGCCTTCGGGTTCAAAAGATTTAAAAGCACCACACAACAATCTCTCGGAGTTCCAGATTACTGAACTTGCAACATAGGGTGGATCAACCGTCCATGTCTACTTAGCATCTGATGGCTGGTACTTACTATGGAACCTCAGGTGTCTGAGTTCCGGGTCTTCGGAGCTGTGGAGGATCTCGCATCCACACATCCGAACTGTTAATCTCCGAACATTCCCAATCACTTTTGGTGATGTCATTACATCACATCACTTAATGTTTTCCAATTGCGGGGGCATGCAAGGGTGTTTTGGAGTAACCTGCCTTTCATCCTGCAATTCTTTTGATGCTGACATGTAACCATTTGGTGAAACTGCGGTTTGGATTGTGGGACCGCCTTGGATAATCAACTTCCATGCAAATTAGGTCCCCGCAATTCCTCCTGGCCGTTGATATTGATGTATCATGATCAATGCTAGTGTGGGTCCTCTGACCTTTAACTTTGTTACGTAACCTCGACCCCACTAACCCTGCTCATATGGAAATCCACATGGTGGAATACTAGCGGCTGACTCATGGCCCAATTAGATGGGTGTCACACGTCACATTCCATATGGAATTTCAATCTTCCATAGGTTCGGAACCCACTTATATGTGGGACACAACCCATGTGTCCACGCCAATCCAAGTGACATCATCATGACTCACTACTTCGGCTCTTCGGAAGCTTTCGCCCTTCACTACTGTGTTTGACCTTTTAACATTGGCTTGATCCAATGGTCAAGCTCTCCTCTCCAGATCTACTATGTAGATCCACTTTGGAGCTTCGGGCTTCTACCCTTCTCTTGTTTCTGGCATCAGACTCAAATGAAATCGCAGAGTTTGAAGGGCTTCTGGGTTAACTCCTCTGCACCTTCCCCAGATATAATGGTCGTAAGGGATTTCCCTTCCTTCTAAAAAGATCATACGACACATAACATACTCTGTTACTCTGTGGATTCCCAAAGGAATTCATGGCTAACTACCTCACAACATTACTAGATCTGACGGCCGTGAAGGATTCTCCTTCTCCCGAACAAATCCTAAGGTCCACATTACTCTACGGCCCAATACCACTTATTTCATTTTTACAACACTGCTAATCCTCCTGAGATTTGTAACATGGCCAAGGTAACTTCTTGGAACTTAGGAAGGTTCTGAGGTTTGTAATTGGTCCTCAAGGCACAATTTCCACTTGAAACCTTGAGTCCAATGACCACTTAACCAACCCATCCAGGCTCAGTGTTGAAACCATGGGTCAAAACTTGAGTTTTGTCCATTTCGACAACAAATCCTTCCGAAATTATTGCTTCAACTTCCACTAACATGTTCCATCCAAGATCAATGTTGAAACCATGCTCTGATACCAATTTGTAACATTCCCAACCATCAACCGACCTAGGTAATGCCACTACTTAGCTCTGACTTAGCTGTGATACCAAACTGTAGCATCCCCGACCCTCCACAGAGACCGGGTAATGCTACCACTGCAAAACATTCACATATAAATATATATAACATGCATTTTAATCAAAATTAAACACATAACACAGAGTTACTGTTACCATTCATATTCAAACAAGATGAATAGTAAATCCACATGCAACGAAACACATTATAACATTCAAGCATCAATAGCACAAACATGCATAATGTATAAATTAAGCATAGACTGATATTTATCCTTTAGGTGGAGTAAATCCACCAACTACGTGCATACCTTCCATGAACCTCCCATCCATATACCACACTGCTCATCACGCTCAACAATGGGTCACTCCCATGCTAGGACTAATGATCTGAAAATGAAAAGGCTTGTATCTTTGAAATATTTGCAAGTTTTAAATTAAGTGTGTTTAGGAAAAATGATCAATTTGCAAACACATAAGTTAGAGAAACTTTCACATTCAATATGTAGATAATAACCAACAAATAATAGTGAACAATGAACACATAAAACATCAAATGCTAAAGGAGTTCACCCCTCTCTTGGGCTACATCTCCTGGTCCAACTTCCAATGGATCTTTTATATTATTTTCTCAAAGTGATAAATCATTGCTTTATAGTGCTCAAAATGAAAAATAGATGGCTCCAATGGCTCCTGAATGTCCAAAAACCCCTAGCTGGGCTTTTTCAACACCTGGTTTGGCCAAAAAATGAAGAAGATATGCTTCCTAGAAGTTTCCCCTTCAAGCTTGCTGTCTCTGGTTCGCCAAAAAATGCACCTCTGTGTGTCTAACCTGGCTTCTGGGCGTTTCCCCATGCCTAAACCCAGCTCCCGCGTGCATTCTTGTGATTGGTGGCAAAATGTCGCACCGTTAGTGGATTTTTGGCCCCCAAAGTTGAAGGTGTTGGGCACATGGGGGCCATATGGCCACATTCCAGCACAAAAAGGGGCACCGTTAGCAACTTCATTTTTGGACGTGACAAGTGGTGACGCATGGGGTTATCCATTTGATTTAAAAAATCTACGCGAAAGTGCATACACGAGCTCCTATGGGTTGGTGTATACGGCTGGGGGATGGGGCTAAGCCCCAGCCCAAACCCCTGCTCCAAACATACATTATTACAAATTTAAATATTATGCAAAAGGTATAGTGTTAAGAAACACTTGCATGGCGTGCCGGTTTGGTGGCCCATGCCAAACCTTTGGATTGTGGTGGAGGTCTGGGGTTTGACCCCAACATAATCCACAATAATATTTTAATATTCCACAAAGAGGGTGCCATGTGGCAACCCAAGTCTGGGCCACGTGGCACCTCATAATTTGCCAAGAAAAACCATGCCACGTGTCAACAGATGATTCACCCACATATATGCCATGTCATTGCCAAATAAACACCTGCCAAATCAGCTGACACATCAACTGCCACGTCATCCATGACACATCAATGTATGACCCCTGCCACGTCATCTGTACGGACTGTACAGTCAACAAATTTTTGCCTGTTTGGCAAATCGAAAAGAACGTGATATCTCCCTCATACAGTGTCCGTTTGAACCCGTTTGAAGTGCGTTGGGTTCGTGAGGATGAGGCTTACGTTCTTGTTTGTTTTGAAGTGATTCTGAGCACTTTGAAATTTGAGCAAAATTTGATCCCCTGGATCACTCCTCCCCATTGGGAAGCTTTTGGACCTCCAAAAGACTACTTTCAGTCTATCTGAAGATGAGGGTACAATTCCCTCACCTTTCCAACCTCAATCCACTTGACCTTGCTTGGATTTGTGTTTTTAAGACCAATTCGAAGATATTCCACATTTCCCCGTTTTGAAGTTCTCATCCTCCTATCAAGGATTGTGTCTTCATGTCATTCTGTAAGATATTCTGGAGAGAAATCATCTATAGAAGGAATTTGAACATGCTCTCCTTGATCATCAATCAAAGGAGGCTCATACAATTTCAAATTCTCAACATTGACAACTGCATACATTTGCATATAAAGAGGCAAATCCAAATGGAAGGCATTGTACCAATCTTTTCAAGAATCTTTAAAGGTCCATATCTAATTGGTTTTAGTTTTTTACCTTCTCCTTTAAGCCACTCCTTGCTAATGTAAAGCCAAACTTCATCTCCAACTTGGAAACTGTGATCAACATGATGCTTATCATGTCTTGTCTTGTACTTGACTTGACTCTTTTCCAACTGTTCTTGTACAATTTGATGTATCAACTGAATTTGTTCAACGAACTTTTCTTCCCTATCAATGTCATATTGACCATCAATAGAAATATCTTTCCCAAAGATAAATTCTAAAGGAGATTTGGGCAAGTAGCCAAAATATGCCTCAAATGGCAATGTTTGAGTTTAAGAGTGCTTAGCCCGGTTGTAAGCATGTTGAATGTAGTGTAAATGCTCATCCCAAAGTTTAGGATGCTTGCTGCAATAACCACGAAGAAGATGCACCACTGTTCTATTAACCACTTCTGTTTGACCATCGGTTTGTGGATGGAAAGCTATGCTCTTTTTCAGTTTGGTGTCCACGAGTGCCCATAAACTTGACCAAAATTTCCCAATAAATTGAGAATCTTGATCAGAAATAATGGATTTAGGCAACCCAAAATGTACCCAAACATGCTGAAAAAACATTTGTGCCGTTTGCTCAGCTGTAACATGCTTCTTACAAGGCATCAAAATACACATTTTGCTGAAACGGTCAACCAAAACATAAAGATAATCATGATCTTTTTTTGACATAGGTAAACCTCCTACAAAATCCATGGAAATTCTTTCCCAAGGACGAGAAGGAACCGGAAGTGGAGTATACAAACCCAACTTTCTATTGCTAGGCTTGCTTGTCGCACATAACGAACATCCTCTTACATATATTAATTGTAGAACATAAAGAACATCCTCTTACATATATTGAAACACTTTCATTCATTTTAGAATAGTACAATACCTTGCAAATTAGCCAATCCATTGTCTTGCCTACACCAATGTGACCAACAATAAGAGAAGAATGAGCTTCCTTATGATGTTGATTCTTTCACCCTAGGAATAAATAGATTTCCAAGATGATACAAATATTATCATGCACATGGTAATCCAATTCCTCAACATGGTTAGAATGACAAAGTTGCATAAACCTCTTTAAAATCAACATCTTAAGCATAATTCTATAATGCATGAGATTTATGTGGAGCAATATGCTTTATAGGACTCTGTTTAAGAATAATTGCAGCACTAATAATAGGCCTAGAAATCATATCAACAACTTTGTTATAAATACCCTTCTTATACCTTTATGACCAAGTGGAATTGTTGTAGAAACCCATCCATCCTGGAACCCGCCTAGCTTGCTGTAGCTGTTTCTGTGATTGTAAGTATTGCAATGGTTGATGATCCATGTGAATGATAGCTCTTTTCCCAACAAATAATGTTTCCATTTTTTCACACTTTGCACCAATGGATACAACTCTTATCATAAGTAGGATATTTAATCACAACACCATTAAAAGTTTCGTAATGAAAAACAAATGGGCTTACCATATTGTAACAAGACTCAAGCCCCATTGCATAATTGCTTGCATCAATTTGGATTTCAAAAGGTTAACTAAATTTGGAAGTGTAAGGACTGGGGCTGAACTGATTCTCTCATTCAAAGTATAAAAATCCTTTTGTTGTTTGCTTCCCCATTGGAAAACGTGTTTGATGCTTTTCACTGGATGTAATGGAGTTGCAATTGAAGAAAAGTTAGTAAACCTTCCACATTGGCTTGTAATGCACTCCCCAAAAATTCTCATAATATATATATATATATATATATATATATATATATATATATTTATTTATTTATTTTTCTTTCTCGGTGGTACAATATTTGCTACCAATTGCTTAAACCAATTTGAGCCGTGTACTTACACTTTGTTTTTGCTTACATGAACTTATAACATACTAGCTTAATACACTTGTCTTAAGCTTAATACCCTTGGTTTAATATCTAACACAAAAAGTTCGAAAGCAAGTATATATTCTAAATCTTACTTTATTATAATGCATGCACCTACCTATACTCAAGGATGGGGATTTTAGTCCATTTGTGTTTAATAGAATCGGACTATGTGCATGAAGCTATGTCTCGGTTTTAAATTCTCATGCACTACCTAACTGTGACTTCTCCCATGTCAGAAAGAGTATGTTATAACCCCATAATTCATAGGATCATCTGTTAACTGGAATTTTTCACTCTGGTGTATAGGTTTGCAAATAATATTTCATCTCAGAAATTATTTTCAAGGGAAAAAGTGCACAAAATCCACATAATGCACTTATCCTAAGTTTTGGAGCAAATATGACTTTATGATCACAGAGTAAAGACAACACATAAATGAACGGTGGAGAGGCTGGCGAATAGATCTACGGTTGAGATTGACTGACTTCCACCATTCTCACTTTAATGGTGGGTCCAGAATGGTGGATTAAAAGGTGTGCACAGATCTATGGCCATCATGGCATCGCGCAGATGGACGGTCTACAAACGATTCCAGACCCCTGCGACCATTCTTCCTTTAACGGTTGGGGTTCTAATGAGGCTGTGTTTCATGGCCCTGCCCCATGTGTCATCCATCCATTGCACGCCTCCTTCAAGCCCATACCACTTACTGTTTAACACCCTTCCAACTTACTACCATACCAACAATACCATACTGCTCTTGCCTCATGACATCATCCTCCTTTTTTCCCGCAACCCATTCATGAATAATCAAACTAGGACAAACACAAAGAACAATGAGTTAGTTAGATTAAATAATAATAAAGGTTAGTATAGTGAGGATAGATTAAGTTAATTAATAAATAACTAGTCAATAATTAATTAATTATTAATCAATTAATTATTAACTAAGTTAAAATCTAAGTTAGTAGTTAGGTTAGAATTTAATTAATTAAAATTTAATAAATAATTTTTTTTTTTTTTTTTTTTTTTATAAAAACAAATTAAATAAAATAACAAAAAGAAATAAAACACATATAACAAAAACAAAATTAAAAAGAAAAAAATTAATAAACGCATCAATATAAATAATATAAAACAAATAACAAAACGAAATTAAACATAAACAAAACATAAAATATTTAAAAACAAACATGTAATAAATGAAATTAAAACTAAAAACAAACTTAAAAAAAACTAACCTATCCCAAGTTTCTACCCCACCCAACTCCCACTCACATTTTACACATCACAGCGCGTCCAAACTCACATCAAACTAAACACACGACCCTTAAAAATTCCGAACACCCCCTCACCATCCGGACTTTAACAAGAGGAGGGGGTCCGACACGAGCCAATACCACTCCTCCACATGTCACCATGATTCCAAATGGACTTCAAACCACACTCAGGGTCTGAATTTTCACTTAAAAACCACTATTCCATATTTTGCCATTTTTGCCTCGAAAGCCACCATGTCTTCATTCCGAGGCCAATTGGGCAAACGGAGATGTATTTTTAAAATCCGAGAGAGGGTTTTTTTCTCAGCACGGGCGGAAGAACATAAACATCTCTCATTTTGTGCAACGATGCTATGATCAGGGAGAATAGAAGCCATCTTCGAGGTCCATTTTTCAGATTCTCAATTTTCCATTACAATCCCGATCTTGCAGGAGATGTTACTACTACTAGGGACTAATTTTGTGAAACCGAAGGAGTTTTTTTCCAAACATGCCCATATACAATAACCTCCTTCAGCTTTCTCCCAGGTGTCATCATTTCAAGAAAATATGGCCTGTTCGACCCCTTTTCGTAGAAAACCGATCCGTTTTTCATGGTAGACAACTCCAAATTTCGTGGGAGTGGTGGCTAATTTTGGCCGAGGCGGTTAAACCGGGATTCAAACTTATTGGGATGGTATATCCTATTTATTCGTGATGATTTTTAATGTAAAAGTATTGGATCACCAAGGAACCATCGATGATGTTTTATAAAGCACCACAGAGCCAACTCAGAGTTTTTCATCAATTCGATAATACGCTTGTATGTGCCATGATTCCTGTGTCAAGTATATTGGTGAAGTGATCCTCCAATAAATTGTTTGCTCGCTTCATATGCTTTTCCTTAATATAACACGACAGAAGATCATGAGCAGAATTTGTTGTAAGATATACTCTGTTTCTGGCTATGGATAATATTAATGTTTTCTTCCGATATTACAAGTAATTCTTCATTGCTCTCTTGCTAAATTGATCATTTATTTTTCCTCCTTCATCTCATTTAATTTTACCAGATCCAATAATTTGCCTACCTTTCCCCAGAAGTCAGCTTTGTAGGATTTGTTTTTGATTAAATCTCAGCTTGTGACCTACTGCCCATGGTTCCTTTTTCTTTGCTCCTATTAGAAAATCCATAAACAAAACCCATGTTCTTCAGTTGTTTCAATATTCTCTCATAAACAAAGCTATATCGTATTTAGATATCCCTCTGAAGTCTTGAGGCCAGGGATCCAAGACTGGTGATGTTGCCTCTGTGGACTTCCTCATGTACTTGGGGCACCATGTAATCCAACATATCGATGACTCCATCGGGAACTTTCCCAAAGAGGTACACTTCAGTGCTCCAGATTCGACACCGATGGTGGACAAAGGACTGCACACAAGAAGGTCGAGATAATTTGGCGACCAATCAAATCTTACGCTGCCAACTCGAAGACTCCACTGAGGAAGAACCTAAGCATGGCCAAGAAGCCTAGAAAGACCAGTAATTGGGCTCAAATTTCATTCAAGACATCTTTGGTTTCCTCTGCAATTACTTTCTCTCTAACCATGATCCTGGTCTAGAGTATAATGTTGAAATTCGGGGATGATCATTTTCAACCAAGAGCCTCAAGAGATTAAACTCCAAATTGTAGATTATGTACATGCTCATACAACTATGCACATCCCAGATACATCTATAGAAAGCCAAGCGAGACATGAGCCTCGTGCTTTACCTCCTGCCATTGTTGAAATTCCAATCAGCTATAAGCCCCTTGCTTTACCCCATATACCTACAAAAATCCCAGACATATACAAACCCCTAGATTTGCCTCCCATTCTCCATGACCTCCCTCACAATTACATCAATAATCTACCTAGGTTGATGGAGAAAATGGGAAGATCACTGGCCGAAAGCATATTCAAACCTTGAGATTTCTTTGAACTTTATGAGGTTGAAGATGATGATGTCTCAATCAGGATGTTTTCCCCTGCCTTTTGCAAGGCAAGGTTAAAATTGGTTGAGAAATCACATCCTAAGCATCAGAAATTTTCATCAGCCTGTCGCAAGTTTTCTTTAGATAGGTGGGTATCAGGAAATATTTTTCTCATCCTAGCACAAGACGAAAGAAAGTCCTGAGAGACAATACATCAGCCGTGATTCAATGAGGTGTATCATTCAATACCTCTATATGTAAGGCCACCTCCTAGTTTAGCCAAATTGCATTTCACAGATGCCTTCGATCCCGAAAGATGGAATTCCAATTATGAGAAAGGAACACTACAAGCCTAGAAGAAATGTAGCATTGCAAATGATGTGGAGACCAACTTGCATCGGGATCAAGAGGTCAAAGTTAGCGACGGAAGAAATGGAGCAACTGTCATCGAAGATAACCCAGATTTTTGCCGCTGCCATGGAAAAGATGCATTTTTAACATGAAAGAGGAGCTTGCTATCCAAGACATCATGTTCCATTGATTTCTTTCTCAGACGCCAGCCATAGTTCCCAAACATTTTCATCTTTGACTGTGCTGTGGTTTGAATAATGATTCGTCATGTATTCAATTCACAACGCACAAAGATGAAGCTCCATCTCGACTTGTAGAGGAACAAACAACTAGCATGATATGCATGTTCAATAGAATTTCACCCATGGATGATTTACCCAAGTACCACAGATGATGATGATCATGAAGCTGAAATAGAGGTTGTCTCTGCTCAAAGAAACCAACAAGATGTCATTACAGTAGCAGATTCACGGCGTGATGTGACAATCAGCCTCGCATTAAATAAAATTAAGTATTAAACGATGAGGAAGAGACATCACTTCGTGAGTAAGGGAAAATCTTTCCTTTTTCTCTTCTTTTCAATTTTTGTGAGGAAATTGTAAGCAAGTTGTGAATAGTAGAGAGGGAGAATGTTCATCCAATCGGGGAAGATGCTAGTGCTGGTGTGGAGGCTGTTCTAAATCCAAAATTGCATCACTTTACCTACTCTGATTTTCAAATGATGAAAGATTAGCCCGAAACAAATTCTAAGTTAATTCAAAACAACTCTGTATCATTATGCTTTAATTCATCTCAATTTTTGAAAAAGAATCTTGAGTATATGCTAAAGGATGAACACACAGAAAATCAAGAAGTTTCAGTAGAACTAATACAACAATTATTTCATTTTCTACAGGATCCAATATCTGCTGTGTTGGATGACTGGTGTTGTCAAAGTCTTCCTCCATCATCCAAATATGGGATAAAATATCAGTTATGATATTGACATGATCAGAAAATCATCTACAAGGGTGTGTTCAACATAATAATCATTTCATAACCCATCAGAAAAGTTGTAGCCATGTCAAGAAATGCATGGGGATGAAAATAACATAGTTACAGTGCCATAACATCTCGCTTACTTGGCAGAATCCAAAAAATCAAGGAACATGTCATTTCTACTACCTTGATCCTAGAGCTACCTATATGGAGAATTTTTTTCACTACAGAGCCTCCTCAATCTTTCTCTGCCATTACTTTTGTTTTTCAAGATTGCTAAGGTCTCTATGGTAAACATCAATCACATTTTCAGCAGTGACCTTTTCACTTTGCAGCCTGAAATTCATTTCTGCAAAGGTCAAGCCGCTTTTCAATTTGCTAACGAAAATAAGCAATCAACTGGTCTCGTGGCTACTTGATTGCCTGTACTGGCATTTTCATATTATTTGATTTAACAAATGAAAGCAAAGAACATAGGTAGGTTTTAGAATGTGAATAAGCTCAAAGAGCATCTCTTTTCAGCGCTAGTTCACTTGATTTGGTTTCGTAAGAGATCAAAAATGTCGTCATTGCGGTAATAAGATTTTGGGATCAACCAATGAATAAAGCACCGGTATACATGTTCATAGGTTCATGGTTCTTGACACTGAAAGAAGTCGCCATCCTGTGTGGAGCTAATCATATAGCCCTATAATTCATAGGGATCATCCGTTGGATCGAAATTTTTCACTTTGGGGTGTATAGGGTTTTGGTAAATATTTCATCTCCGCAGAATTACTAAGGGAAGCATTGCACAAAATCCACATAATGAACTTATCCTAAGTTTTGAGAAAATATGACTTTGCACTCACAAAATAAAGACAACGCATAAATGAACAATTTAGAGGTTGACGATAGATTCACTTGGTTGAGATTGATTCTGGACTTCCACCATTTCTCCTCAGCTTTAACGGGTAATCCGTAATGGTGGATTAAAAGGTGCATGATCTATGTATCGCCATGGAAGCACGCAGATGGACGGTTCATGTGACTCCTAATTCTCGCACTGGGCATTTAATGGTGGGGGGTCAACAGAGGCGGTTTTTTCAAGGCCCTGCCCCATGTGTCATCCATCCATTGCATCATACCTCCTTCGCTCCAAACCACTTACCGCTTACCACCCTCCCAACTTACTACAATTATACCGGCCTCGGCTTCATGACATCACCCATTTCTCCGCCAATCTATCTAAGTGAATAATCAAACTTAGGAAAAACACAAAGAACAATGAGTTAGTTAGATTAAAATAATAATAAAGGTTAGTATAGTGAGGATAGATTAAGTTAATTAATAAATAACTAGTCAATAATTAATTAATTATTAATCAATTAATTATTAACTAAGTTAAAAAATCTAAGTTAGTAGTTAGGTTAGAATTTAATTAGTTAAAATTTAATAAATAAAACAAATAATATATAAAACAAACATAAAAAACAAATAAAATAAAATAAACAAAAAGAAATAAAACACATATAACAAAAAAAAAATTAAAAAAGCACAACAAAATTAATAAACGTAACACATAAATATAAAACAAATAACAAAAACGTAAACGAAACATAAACAAAAACATAAAATATTTAAAAAACAAAACATGTAATAAATGAAATTAAAACTAAAAACAAAACTTAAAAAAAAAACTAACCTATCCTAAGTTTCTACCCCACCCAACTCCCGCTCACATTTTACACATCACAGCCCATCCAAACTCACATCAAACTAAACACACGACCCTTAAAAATTCCGGACCCCCCCTCACCATCCAGAATTTAACGAGAGGGGGGGGGTCCAGAATAATGGTTTTTCAATACCACTCCCCCTCCATGTGTCAGCTCATGATTCCAGTGGACCTCCCCCCAAAAAAACCGCTTACCACCTCAGGGGGGTCCGGAATACAACTTTTCACGAAAAAAACCACTTTTCCATATTTTTGCCATTTTTTGCCTGTTTCACCATGTCTTCGTCCGAGGCCGATTTTGGGCAAACGAAGATGGATTTTAAAAATCCGAGAGAGGTTTTTTATCAACACGGGATGAAGAACAGAAACCTCTCTCATTGATTTCAAAGGCTCTATGATCAGGGAGAATCGAATCCATCTCCGAGGCCCATTTTTCCAGATTCTCAATTTTCCGTTACAGTCCCGATCTTGCAGGAGTTGTTACGGCCAACTGGGGACGAATTTGGCAAAACCGAAGGAGGTTTTTGTCCAGAACATGCCCATATACAATGACCTCCTTCAGTTTTCTCCCAGGTGTCATTGTTCAAGAGAAAAATATGTCTGTTCAGACCCCTTTTTCGCAGAAAACCGGTCCGTCTTTCATGGCAGACAACTCCAAATTTGGTGGGAGTGGTGGCTATTTTTGGCCGAGGCGGTTAAACCGACTTTCGACACTTATTGGGGTGGTCTATCCTATTTATTCAGATGATTTTTAATGTAAAAGGGTTGGATCAGTCAGGGAACCACGATGATGTTTTTATAAAGCAGCTCACAGAGCCAGCTGTAGTTTTTCATCAATTCAGATAATACAGTCGCAACAGTTACATGATTCTTGTGTCAAGTATATTGGTGAAGTGCTCCTCCAGTAAATTGTTTTCTCTGTTTCCATATGTTTTCTTTCCTTATTATATGACAAAAGTTTATGAGCAGAATTTGTTGTAAGATACACTCTGTTTCTGGTTGCGGGTAATATTAATGTTTTCTTCTGATATTCAGTGGCAGAATTCTTCATTGCTCTGTTGCTAAATTGATAATTTATTTTTCCTCCTCTTTCATCTCATTTAATTTTACCAGATCCAATAATTTTCCTACCTTTCCCTGTAAAGCTGTTTGTAGGATTTTTTTTTGATTAAATCTGAGTTTGTGACTCCATTGCCCATGGTTCCTTTTTCCCTTCTCCTATCAGAAAATCCATAAACAAACCCATGTTCTTCATAGCTAGCCTAATATTCTCTTCAAACAAAGCTATATCAGACAGANNNATCCCTCTCTGAGTCTTGGAGGGCTAGATCCAAGACTCGAAGTGGTTTTGATGTTGCCTCTGTGACTGCCTCACAGCCTTGGGCAAATTACAGAGCACTAACAAAGAGTATAATCCTGCCTCTTAGGTTTTGGCGGTCTCATTTCTCCCTTGCGCCTTCGAAGGGAAGGGATTTGTATTATGCAACTTCCACAGGGAAAACATCTACCGCCTCTGTGAGCAACCCTTGGTGTAGTCGACGACAATGCCTGGTAAGTTATCTCTAAGGGACTGTCGTATTTCAGATTCGAACAGAGTTTATTGTTTTTTGGTTGAAGCCGAGAAGAATTTGTTTCCTATACACTTTTCTATGGGTTAAAAACTTTCCTTACTCCCATAGAGTCTACATGTTCTTTTTATTTCAGTAGTGACAGTAAAAAGGTTTTCTTACCATAACCATGAGTCGCAAAACCTCTACTTTCAAGAACCTATACTTCGAGTTCACTATGTGTCCCGTGTGTCTATTTCCGGTTTAATCCTTTGTTTAACCTATACTTAGAAACTATAAACTGGGGTGACTCAGAGTATTTCCGAGTAGTTTACACCTTTGTTGTGCTCCAGGAACTAAAGGGTCCAACTGGGTTCTCAATATATATAAATATATTTCTCCTCTGTGA
>SNQJ01S0189575.1:18218-30404 GCA_010110895.2 Picea sitchensis | reverse complement strand
TACTCATCAATGCACTTTTGACCTCAACAAGGCGGTGCAACATGATGAAGTTTGAGGCATATCTTGTCTCAACAACTTTGAGCAACTCCAATTTGGAGTATTCTCGATACATTGCTTGAGACTGGTGGTGGTTGGTGATGAATGTAATGATCTCCCTAGCTTGCCCTGTGAGCTCCTTAATCCATTCAGTTTTTGCCTCAATCTCTTCTAAAATGATATTTAAATTATGGACAATGCAAGGAGTCCAAAAAATATGATTATATCTACTCTCAACAATCAAGCCTGCAACTTTGCAAATGGGTGCATTATCTGTGATAACTTTCACCACATTTGTTGGCCCTACTTGTTCAATAGCAGAAATTAAAATATTAGCAATGAATTTGCTATCTTTTACCTCGCCAGAACAATCTTCTGCTCTCAAGAACATTGCTCATTTTGGTGATGATACAATAAAATTGATCAAGGGCCTCCGCTTTGTATCAGTCCATCCATCAGAGATAATGGAAACCCTTGTGCTGGTCCATGAGTTGTGAACTGGTTTGAGAATATCATGAATCAATGACCTCTCTTTCTGCAGCAACACTATTCTTAGTTTTTCATAGCTTGGCCCCTTGAAACCTTGAGGAGCCTCTTTAATTGCCTTCACCATATCCTTCCAATACGGGGACCGAACCACATTAAATGGGATGCCACATGCCAATATGGCCCTTGCCACTCTTGACTCTGTTTCTTCTCTCTTTTGGTTTTTGAACATCTTCATCAATATGTTGTCTGAAGCTGCACCTTGTCCTCCAGGGCCTTTGGATATCTCGTTTTCTACCTCTAGCGCCCTCCTCTTCCTTGTTTTGTGAACAATCCTTGACTCATTGCTAACACCCAAGGAAGGAGGATGCTTGCTACTGCCATGCATAGCAATCTTTGCTTTATTATCCTTAATTTTTTGAACATCATCATGCTCTTTATGGAATCTATCCCTTACCTGCAGATCAAGGGTATGTGGACAACCTTCAATACCCTTCCCTTCATGCAAAATGTGAGCCTTGACTCTTGTGTAAGAGCCCTTGAAGGTCTTATCCTTCTTGCATAAATTGCACTTCCATTCCCATGAACCTCCACCGACGCCCATAGCCTTGACCTTGGTAACATTCCTCCAAAGAGGATAGTATTCCTGCTGCTTGCTTACTTCAGCAGCTCTAGGCGTAGATGAAACAACACTTTGAGAAGCCATGAATGCTGCAAGAAAAGAAGAAAATGAAAACTTTGTTCACCAAACAAAACAAAAAAATGTATATTGCAAGCCAAGAGAAAAAATAAATCTGCTAACTTGCTAAGCAAACATAAAATAAATCTACTCACCAAATAGAGAAGAAATCTGCTCACTAAAACCACACACAATCTCCTTCTTACTGCTGTAGGAAGTTCCTCTTGCTAATGAAAGTGTGAGTAACGAGTGAAGCAAGTGGTTTCTTATAGCAAAGGAAGGAGATTTTTAGGGTTTTGGTTTGCATCTAGAAGTTTCTTTTTTTAATTAAAACAAAAAGACAGAAAATCATCTTTATTCTATTTTGAGAAGGAAAAAAAACCCTTAACTAAAACTAACTAGCAGCTTGGGGGGCCCACGACCCCCATTTTTTGCTCAATTCATCTTTAAAATCCGTAGAAACCTGGTTGTACGGGCACGATACGGCCAGGAAACGTAATCGGCCATACCATACGATGTTTCCCTCTCAAGAAACACTATACAATACGGTCGACGACGTTTCTCGTTCGTACCGTACTCGTTTCCATGTTTTGTACCATACCGGCAGGGGAAACAAGGGGGGTAGGGATGTTTCCTGCAACATAGATTTATACCTTAATTGTGTCCAACACTCACGAACGCTGAAGTATTAATGATATGTATGATTGGCTAAAGTTAATGATTTGAATTGCGACTAGCAGTTTTTATTCAACAAAAAGCTTACAAATTTCTCTTGTTACAGGCAGGCTAATTTTTGCGCCACAGAAATTTACAGGGAAGCTTGACCTCAGAATCTAGTGGAATGATAAATCAGTTTGAAAGTTGGATAAACTAAGAAACAGACCAAATACAGCAGGGCATGGGCTAAATAGACAGAAAAGGGAGCACAAACTCTCCGAATTTCTGAAGTACAGGATCTCCTGCTGCATGTCTTCTTGATTTCAACGGCGGAGATTTACTTCGAGCTTCGGGACTTCGGGAGTTCTCGCTTCACACATCCAGCTTTCTTTCGAAGTGGTTATCCCTGAAGTACAAGATCTCTTGCCGCGTGTCCTTTTGATTTAGATGACTGAGATTTAATTTGGAACTCCGAGCTTCGAGCGTTCCGAGACGCTTAACCTCGCAAACCTTCCGGAGTGCGAAGTCCCCGAAGTGAGAGATCTGGCGCCGCGTGTCCTTTTGATTTAGACGGTTGGGATTTACTTCGGGACTCCAGGCTTCGAGCATTCCGAAATGCATAACACCACAAACCTTCCGAAGTGTCAGATCTGCCAACACGTGTCCACTTCGATCAACGGTCCTTATGAACTCCGGGTCTTCAAGAGTTCTTTACTCAGCACTGCTTGCCTTCTTCCGGAGTACGAAATAGCCGAATATGAGGATCGTCTGACAAGTGTCCCCTGCTCCGATTGATGGACAGGAATTGCACAAAATTCACTCTATCTTCTCTACATATGACTAAGAGCTATGACCTCGGCTTAACTTTGGGCACTTATCTCACTTTACGAAGATCTACAATTGGATTTTAATAGATTGTGGAGATCAGCGGCTGAGAGCGATTGTGGGGGGCGAAATTGCGCGGGGCTTAATTTCGAGAGGTGGTCCTGCAATTTAACCCGCGGTTTTCTCTCGGGGTTACGTGTTATCACCAGATGCATTGCGGGAAGAAAAGAGGGTTACCTCAAAACCATTTCTTCGCACCCCCGCAAAATAGAGAACCCGTCACATTTTCGTAGCCTCTCACCTCTCGCCACTTGTCTCCCACTCTTACTACACGTCACCTCCCGACAGACGCACCACCTTCCCATAACGAGCTCGCATTGAGCTAGCTATCCAATTGCCATCGCCACAGCTTCAACCACAATTATTTGCACCAGTAAACTCATTACAGGTGACAGGTGACTCGAGATAGTCACCAACAAAGACCAACCACGCAGCAGAAGTCAAATACGGATCAGCAACAGATGACATCAAATTAAATCCAACTAAATTTTAAAGATTCCTATGATATACATTCATAACCGAAACGTTTCTTTCGGAGATCATTGTAATCGGTTTCAAACCGAAACGTTTCTTTCAGAGATCATTGTAATCGGTTTCAAACCGAAAGGAACTCATTTGGTATAAATATTAGGAGTTCTGAATTTTTCAAAGGGGGGGGCAGCCCGAGAGCCTTTGAGGCTGGGATTGTAAGGTAGTCTTTTCAGCAATACATTTGACAGAAGTAAAGAGATTCTATACCTCGTTATGTTAAATTCGGTCTTTTTCCTATGCCCTGTTTCTGAAGTTTTCATTACTTCTCTTTCTACTGCTCCTTTTATTCAACTTGTAATAGTTACAATTCAATGAGACTTCTGCTCTGACTAATTAAGAGCATTCGTTCAAAGTGCAGTCTTTCCTCTGTTCTGTTGTGAGTAGAACAAGACCTGGATCTTAATTGTTTTGCCTTAATTACAAGTTATATTTGTTCATAGCTTTTCCTCTGTCTTGTTGTGAGTGAGACAAGATCTATGTCCAGATATTTGAAATCATTGTCATTCTTCTACTGAAAGGAAGACCAGATTTATCAGAATTGGATACCTGGCTTTTTCTTTCAGTTTTGTCTATTTCTTATCTTCTATTCATCCTTATGATTTTAAATGGATTTAGCAGATGAGGTCATGCCTCGGATTTATTTCTGATTTTTAATGGTTGAAAGGTTCTTTCAGACCTAGTTCTAGAAGCCTCCAATAACTGATCAATCACCCATTATTATCTTTTTCAAAATGTGCTAAGGCTTGGCTCTATTACAGCCTAGAGTCAACTCTTGCGACAACACATATACTTGTTATGCAGTGCAAGAGTAAAGGAGACAGGGCTGTGAAGGAGGTTAGGACTGCTGTGTATATCAGCAGTGAAAGACAACGTGCTATACTGTGTATATCAGCAGTAAGAGACAGCTTGTATTGCTGTACATATCAGCAATAATGAACAGAGAACAGGGCTGTACATATCAGCAATAAAGAACAGAAATCAGGGCTGTTCATATCAGCAATAAAAGTCAGCGAACAGGGCTGTCCATATCAGCCATAAATGTCAGCAAATAGGGCTGTTTATATCAGCGGTAAAAGTCAGTAAAGTCGTGTTGTTTGCTGGTCTAACAGTCAGGTATTTTCATGGTGGATTATTGTAATTGATCTTACATATTATTTTGCAATAAAGGAAGATTGTTTGATGGGGTTTTTCTCCCTATATAGGGTTTCCCCAGGGTAAATTCTCATGCTTGTGTGAGATTCTATTTTGAGTTCCTCTTCAACTTCTGTTCATCATTTCAAGTATTAATTTGCTGATTGATAAATCAAGTTTTATTTAAAGTGTTGAAGAAACTGAAGTAATAATCCGCATATTAAATCAAGCTCGAAAATTTAACAATTAACAACACAATATGAAGGTGAAATAAACCAAGGCTTGATTAAACTAAGCACAAAACTAGCAAATGTAAATACAACTAGTCTAGCAGCATATGATGACACAATAAGAAGATTGCTTAAACATATGATATCAAGTAACTGAAATACTTAAAGGGAAATGATAATAACCAATTGATAATACTTGGAAGTAAGTGCGAGTATTTGAAAAGGAAATGAAATCACTTGATAATAAGGAAAATGAAATAAGTACGCCAATGCCAATAATGTAAATATTGCTACGAGATGTGTTGCAATGCTTTTGGTAAGTTTTTTTAATTAGGGGTTTCACTTGGATTTAGGTAAATTAAGTGCAATGGATTGACAATTCGAATCCACTTGGGAGTGCAAGATTGTAAGTGTGAAAAAGAAATCTAAACTAATGTTTGTCTCTTTCACAATTATCCCTCAAATGGGTACAAGAAAAATTGCAGGGCTTCCAACATGGAGAGAATCTAAGTCTCAAAGTATCCCCCTGAACTCACATGCAATTCCATGAGTATTGGTCCCTATGAGCAATAATGGAAAAAGGATTTTCCTAGTCAAATTACTCCACACAACTCAGGTCCCTTTCTGATTGCACCACATATCAAGCAAAGTTGGCAATGGCCGAGAGCATACTAAGGCCCTGACGAGGAAGGTTTGATATTTTGCCAAATTGAAATAACCGAAATAAATTACAAAATTAAAATCTAAACTATCTAATCTAGAAATTGAAACTAAACTAAATGTTTTATGGTGCTTGGGTTTATTTTAGGTTTATTTTAACTTGCAAAAATGAAAATAAGCAAATGAAATAGACAAAATGCCAAAGAGAGTCAGTTCCCCCCAGGGGTAGGGGGTGTTGATGAATGCAGCTATGGGAGACATCCTCCATCTTACAAACCTGTGAGATGTGGAACATAGCAGCTATGTGAGTCTTTTTCTCAGCTTACAAACCTAAGAGAAAGCTCCTAAGATGAAATATCCCTGATCCCTCTGATCAAGATATTTGCTACTGATCCAATGTTCTATCTTGCAGATCTGATACACTGGGGGTTTTTGGATGCGTTTCAGTTGTGTGTTTGAGATTTTTATGGTTATTGCATGTGCATGTTGGTTATTTCAGGTGCATGTTGGTTATTGCATGTCCATGTTGCATATTTATGGTTTAAACAGTATATAAAGGATGCATGCGGAAGTAAAGAACATCAACTGCCCAATAACATATATTATGCGAGTCAAGCATGGAAATACAATAACACACTGGAAATATAGAGTGTAATCGTCAGCTAGGTCTCATGGATCGTCACTGGAATATAATCAAATAGCATAAAAATACTCGTGATCAAAAGATGAATGCAGATTTGATGCATGCACAAATAGATCGACATAAATATGCGACTCCGGAGAAATACGGTAATCGCTACCACCTAGAAAACTCGTCCAGAAGGATAGACCGTCAGAATGCGCCAGAAACTGCTCCAATAGAAGCGCCCTGGCCTCTAGACTGGAATGGATGAGTGTCGGATATCAGATCTGGCCTCTGAGGTACTGGATCTAGACCCCTGGGGGATTTGTGCACCTCTTGGGACACTGGATGCGCCCCAAATGATTCCACCAATGGAATCAACTGTTATAGGGCTCAAAACGATCATCTCTCCAAATGTGGAACTGGGTCGGAAGGGTTTCCCAGGATCTGTCCTGATGCTCCGTCTGCAACCTGAAATGTACTGCCGAAAGAGCTGCGCCCTAAATGGCTAGATGATGCTCTTTGCAAGATTCCACTGTCAGAATCTGATGATAAATGGCTCAATAGAAGCGCCCTGGCTGGATCTCCACTGGGTCGGAAGGAAACTGCAATCTGAGCTTAGACCTCGTGCAGCTCCACAAACCCTCAATCTGACTTGCGCCCTCACTGGCTGAGTTGTGCACACTGTACTGGATACTCCTGAATAGCTCGGTGAAATACCTGGATGGTATCTCCAATGGGCTAGGGTGTGTCTCTCAACACTGAAATCGATCAATGGTGGTGGTTTCCTCCAGAAATGCACAAAACAGCAAGGTCGACTCTCTTCCTCCTTTGGGAACTCTCAACATCAAATCATAACAATGCATAATGAGGAATTAAGTCAAATTCCTCCCTTTATACCTTTCCCAACCTAATTCACCATTGACCTCACTTAAGCTAGGCGCTTTTCCTCCTAAGGTGAATAATTAATTAATTAAGTCCCCCTTTAGCACCTTTTCATTGTAATTCTTCGTTGATTTAGGCTTAAGTGACTTTTCCTAAGTATTTTGGCTTAATTCATTGTTTATCCATCAATTCCTCCTTATTTCCCCATCTTGTTCCCTGTTTGTGCCTGACTATAGTCTAGGGGAACACATAGACTACTAAGTCACTCCCTGTTGGCCTACTCTTGTGAACGGGATATCACAGTCCTCCCTTCCCGAGATTGCTTTTCCTCAAGCAACATCAATCCTGGTTGCTGTAAGATATGCTCTCCCTCCCATGTGGCATCCTCCACTGGAAGACCCCTCCATCTAACCAAGCACTCCCTGATGATCCCGCTCCTCAATCTGTGCTCTCTCTGCTCTAGTACCTCCTCTGGCACTAGCTCCAATTGACCCTCCTCATCCAAGGGTGGCAACTCCTCTGAAATGCTAACCTGTTGTCCCACAACATTTTTAAGGAAAGAGACGTGAAAGACGTTATGAATCTTGCTACCTTTCGGTAACTCTAGCTCGTATGCGACTTCACCTATCCTCCTGATGACTCTGTATGGCCCATAGAACTTCGACTTCAGCTTCTCTACTCCGCTTCTCTTCAAGGAGGACTGTCTGTATGGTTGTAATCGTAGAAAAACCAAATCCCCTACCTCAAAACTGCGCTCAACTCTGTGTCGGTCTGCATATATCTTCTACTGGTTCTGAGTTGACAGCCAGTTCTCCCTTACTGATTGAAGAATCCTCTGACTCTCCTCCACCCAGTCCTTGGCCCCCGGGACCCTGTTGTTCCCAAACACAGTCTCTATAAAGGAGGGGGCATCGTATCCATACAAAGCCCTGAACGGTGACATCCTGATAGACATATGGTAAGTTGTGTTGTAGCAATACTCACCCATATGTAACCATCTCACCCAAGTGCGTTGTTGCCCCCCCACATTGTTCCCCAGGTACCCTTCCACCCATTTGTTGACGATCTTTGTCTGCCCATTTGTCTATGGGTGGTAGCTGGTATTCGTGGCTAGCTCTGTGCCTATCAATCTGAAAAGCTCCTGCCAAAATGCACTGATGAAGCACCCATCTCTATCACTGACTATCTGCCTGGGTAACCCATGCAACTAGAATACCTCCCTAAAAAACAACTTTGCTACCTTTATGGCCTTGTAGTCTGTGGGTATGGCAAAGAAATGTGCAAATTTGGTCAGTCTGTCGACCACCACAAATATACAGTCCTTTCCCTGCACTCTAGGAAGGCCTGTAATGAAATCCATGGAAATGCTTTCCCATTTCTGCTCTGGAATGGGTAGAGGCTGTAGTAGCCCTGCGGGGTGTGTCGTGCACTCTTGTATGTGTTTCAGCACATCATCCTTGAGGACCTTCCATGAGAATCTCTCCCTGATCTGCTTATATGTTTTGAAGTACCCCTGATGCCCTCTGTAGGCGAATCATAACATACCTTCAAAATTTTCCCCTTCAAGGTGCATTCTGGAGCCAAGTAGATACAGTCCTTGTAGAAAATGACGTCATTAAGAACTCGGTATCTATCATCAATCACTTGTCTGTCCATCACCTCACAAGCAAATTTGTTTTTGGACTATTCCACAAACAAATGAGCTTTCCAATCTGTAAAAATGTCCATCATCGAACATCCTGTTGGCCTCCTGGACAAGGCATCTGCCATGATATTCCTTTTTCCCTTGACATACTCAATGTCAAAGTCAAAGGCTTGGATCTTTGAGACCTGTTATAGCACAGTTTGTAGTTAGGATTAGTAAATGGATGAAGAGTAGTCAAACTGGYGTAACTGGAACCAATCCCACCCAATGTCACCTCAATGGGATGGTTCTTTCTGTTTAGGGAGGTAAGGCCCATGGGAGACGTCCCCAGTGACCTGGGGTTTTGAGAAGGCAAAGGATTGTAAGACAAAGATAAGTTTCCCCCCTCACAAGTCACCACCGAGCAGATAGTCCGACTAACAACCAATAATAAAGTATAACCCCAAAAAGAGAGATACACCTTCCTGAGACAAAGCAACAAGAAACTGATATATGCAAGCCTGCTCACTTGGTTAGTACTTCATATAATAATGACTATCTGATACATACATAGGCAATTGAAAAGTAAATATTGACGAAGTCAATGTTTATAAAATAACAATGATAATAAATGTCACTTCTTCAATAAATGCTGAGAAAACGTGGCATCCAATGTAACAATCAACACTTCATTCAAGTAATTCCCTTAAATCAACCATTCAATTGCTCAAAAGTGAAACGTTAGCTGCTCAATGATGTTTATAGCAAAAGATTACGGCAACACTTAGTTAGTAGGGTTAGTCCTAGGCTAGGGGTAGAATAGTTAGGGTTTCGTTCAAAGTATTGAGAGTGGGTTTGATCATAATACTCGCAAGCTAGGTCTTAGATCAATTCTTTTCCTAGCGTTAATGGAGTGAAAGGGAGGACGCAAGAGCTGAAGGATCAAGGAAAATAATAAGGCTAAGGATTGGAGGATTAAGCCTTGAGGTGTTGCTACAACAAGACCTCAAAGACAAAAACCCTAGGGGAGAGGCTCACTTTGGTGTAGGGGAACTAGTCCTTAGTGCTCTCTCCTCCTTCCTTAGGTCAATGGACAAAACGGCTAGCTCTGAAAAAAAGGTTTAAGACTAAGACAAGAGGGTTTACAAGGCAACGTGTTGCTATGGCAAGGCCTTACCAGCAAACCCTAGAATCAAGGTGTAGTTGAACTAGGCCCTGATGCGTCTTCTTCCTCTTACCTCAGAGAAGTAAAACAACTAGCATATGAAGAGGGGGAAAAGAGTGTAGCTAAGGCTAGGCTCAATCCTCTTCAGCATGAAAGAGTAGAGTGTTGCTAGGKCAAGGCTCTATCTCACTTTAGCAAATAAAATGGCTAAAAGTCTTAACGGGGACATGAGACAAGKACCTACAAYGTGTGCTTGTCACCTAGGGTTTATTCAGCAAATTTATAACAATATATGCAAGAAATAACAATACAACCATTCAATCAAGATGTTTTGCAGAAATTTACTTACATATCACCAAGAAATAACATAGCAAACCCTAGTTGTAACACCTTCCATCAAGAAATGCCAAGAAATGCCAATAGAAATCCAAAAATGCCTTCCTTCAACAGGTGCGSCTCACAATTTCAGCCAAAGAACCCAAGTCTTGCGCAAATTTCAGACCTCACTAATGAGTGAGTGAGAGATGATGCCAAAAATGAGAGTGAAAACTCTCAATTTATACTATACCATGACCTAATTTCACTTTTAGGTCATAAAAAGGCCGACAAGGCCAAAATACTAAAAATCATATTGTTTTACATTAAATGACCAAAATTAAATCCTAATCAAGCTAAAGAGAGACGTCATGCCCCTTTGAGGGAGACGTTAGCCCCTTATAGGGCAGATGCAGCATCTTGGAGCAAAACGTTAGCTCTCCTTGGGCTTCTCCAGCCTGCCACACGTGTCAATACTGCCAAATTTGCCTCCCAAGATGTCCACAAGGTTGTATGACGTCATGATCATCAAGGGTGATGTCCTAGGCCTTCCAAGGCCAACGCTCTAGTGGAGAGGGCACAACCCCCCTAGGTCAAGCTCTGCCAGGGTGCCTCTGGTGGAACGCCCTCCTCTTCTCTAGTGCAAAGCCCCTAATCCATCTCTGTCCTGTCTTTGCCCCTTGATGGGGTCTAAGCATCCATCTGATGGGCTCTTCAGCCCCATGGAGGTCTGAACTGATCATCTCCCCATGTGCACCGGTATAAAATGGTACCTGTCCGCCGGGCATGATCCCGCACATCAACAGCTACGCCCTCCGTGGGGTCATAAGTCACAGGGATCATAGCAATGTCAATCACATCTCATCATCAATATTATTAAACATGTGCATAAAATCCCTAATACATCAGTTAAAAGCTCAAAGACATTACACGAGCCTACAATACAAGTTTGGGGAAAATGATAGGGCGTCCTATTGTTGATATTATGGTAGCTGCGGGAGGTATTTAGCTCCACGTGTGAACATGACGAGAATAGAATACTCCAGGAAGAAAGAAGAAACCCTAGTGAGTTGGCTAATAACCCTAGAAGACTTCTCGGCTCAAGAAGATAATTTATATTAGGTTATTAGCCTCCAAGAGAACAAGTCGGCCAAAAGAAATAATAATATACTGAACAAACAGTACCCAGAAGGAGAAGTCGGCCCCAGTAAGTCTGCCAGATTACTATAAATACAGGGCGCCAGTTCTGATTTGTCACAATCTCAGAATTGCAGAGCAACAACTGGTGCGCACTGCAGTACCCAGTCTTGTGCGTAGGTTTGAGGAGAGTTGTCGGTGCAGCTAGTAGTTACGTTTTGGCTTGGACTATCTCTTGGCTAGGGTTTGGAACATCTTATCAACCTTTGTTGATGCGCTATCCTTGGGAAAAGGTGTGCTACACTTTGTTTGGGTATCTAGCCTAGGGTTTGCTTTCGGAGTGATTCTCTATCAAGGTTAAGGTGCTCGGAGGGTGGCTTCAGTCTATGGTTGGGTGACAAGGGTATTGTCAATGGTAAAACGAGCACACATCTTTCATATTCTAACAGGTTATGGGCCCACACCTCCTTCATTCAGTCTAAACGCTGGAAGGAAACATATCCGCTAGGATATTGAGCTCACTGAGGAACTACCGCTAGGGTTGCTAGCAGAAGCAGCTTCCAAGACACTGTCGCTAGGGTTACTGGCAGGAGCAGTTGCAGAAACCCTAATCCTCTTGTTGAGGCACCTTAAGTGAAGAGATTGACCTAATCTCCGGACAGATCAGTGCGCCCTAGCCTAGCGCATCTCCTGATATTCTCAGCAAGCCAAGACGTGAAGTTTGAGTTTATGGTCAAATCTAGGGTTTGACCAAGTCAAAGCAGCCATGACTTATTCTATGAAGTCAGAGAACAAGTTAGATGGAGCCTCTAACTTCAAAGCATAGAAGACAAGGATTGACCTCATCCTTGCCAAGAATAAAATGTTGGATATCGTGAAACCAGAGTTTGAAGAAGGGAAAGAGAAGGAACCGCAGAATGTTGCAGCTATGGAGAAGTTCAAATACGATGACATTAATGCTATGAGTATCATAGTGGAATCCATAAAAGACCACTTGATGCTCTACATCTCCCATCTTGACTCATCGAAGAAGATGTACGATGCCCTAACAAACCTCTTCTCAGTCAGAAACATTGGACAAGTAATGAGTGTGAAGAATGAGCTCCGTGACATGAAGATGAATGATGATGACAGCATAACATC
>SNQJ01S0189574.1:0-18209 GCA_010110895.2 Picea sitchensis | reverse complement strand
TGTGGGGTGTGGCATGAAATGAAGCCCCTAAATCTAGTACCCCAGACTCAGAAATATTATCTATAGAAAGAATAAAATCATCTTGTAACAAATCACCTATTAAATTTGCTTCCTAATTTTTCTCATGTTGTCCATCTCTTTGTTTCTTTGGAGCTCTGCAGTCTTTCTTCAGATATCCCTTCTTTCCACAATTACAACACTCTATCTTTCTGAGTCTGGATTTGGATCTGCCCTTCCTATAATTCCCGCGGTTACTTGAGCCCTTTCATCTATCATTTTTCCTTCCCATGTTCTCCATGTTCAATGCATTACCTAATAGCTCACTTGTTCTTTTCCGTCGCATTTCGTCACAAAGGATAACACCAACAACATCATCAAATTTTAAATTATTTGAACCAAAGACAGAGTTACTTACAACCATGACCAAGCCATTCTATCTTTCTAGAAATCAACACAAGATTAGAAGAGCCCTAACCTCATCATCAAAGTCCACTTTTACAGAACTTATTAAATAATAGCTTCACTAGAAATAGCTTATTGGATGCCAAGGGTTATTCATACAGTTTAGCCAATGTGTCCATCATCTCCTTCGTTTTCTTTTCTTTCAAAATATTGAAAGCCACCGACATTTCCAGGTTCAGTTGTATCGTTCCTAGTGCCTTTTTTTCAAGAACCTCCCATTCTTCATCCTTCATGGCCTTTGACCTCTTTTCTATTCCACCCAATGGTAGGAATAGATCCTTTTGATATAAATAATCTTCCATCTGCATATTCCATAACTGGCTGTTTTGGCTGTTAAATTTCGTGACCCTAAACTTTCCATATTTCGCCATTGCTCCCACTCGAATCAGGAACCCTGTTTCTCTGCAAGTTACATTTCACTCTTATACTAGTTTTTATAAGAAACATGATCATGGAACAATAAAATAAAACAAAATGAAGAAATAAAAAACATAAGATACACAATACAATAGAGACATAGATATACGTGGTTCACCCAGTGTGGGATACGTCCACCAGAGAAATTGATAGGTTCTTCCTTTATTATTATACAACAAATTAAGAGATACAACATACATCACACTCGTTGTAACTTCCTCTTCTTTCTCTCACAGTCTCCTCTCTTAGAATACAATATTCTCAATGATACATAGACGCAATACATTTCCCTCATAAAAGAGGGTTTCCTTCTAGGGAAAAAAACCCTAACATAACTCCTACCGTCAAATCTATGAACTTATAATGAACGGTCCATATTTTCTATGAAATTACAATATACATTTACAAGAAAAATTTTCCTTCGGGGGACCGCTTTCCCCTGGACCCCCCAGCTGGGGGGATATCCCCCTCGGACCCTACAGGGGGGATAACCCCCCAGCCCCCCACCTGCACTCCCCCACGTGGAGAAGTGTACATTATTCTAGGGTGTAACGTCTTCATGGGGTATACACACGACTGAAAACAAATACCTTTGAATCAAGAAGATAATCATCCTCCACAACCAAGATTGGTCGAAGATTTCATCAAAATGAATGTTGGTTGAACAAGATGAAAGGTAACATGGTCAGGAGATGCATCACTACCCAAAATAGAAGTGGTTTCGGCCCAATATTTCATCGACATGACCGTTGTATCAACCAAAGAAGGATTAGAATGTTGGGAAACCAAAGATGACTCAGAACCCAAAGGGCCACTAGATAAGGATCTCACTTCTCATAAAACATCAATAGCAGGGGAAAAACAAGTTAGGTGATCTCCTTTGCAAATTCTACAAAGGAACTTGGGCCTACGTCCTATAATTGTAGTCTTATTAATCGTATCAATGCCCCCAATATGACTTGTAGTAGCTGGTGGCATTCTCCTAGAATGACTTGTAGAGGCTATGTTATACAACATTTTTTCACAGCAAGTGATAATGCATATTCTCTTACATCTAAAGCATAGAACTTTGTTATAAAATTGAGAGAAAGTCTTCTTGGGAAGGATGAACTCTAAAAAATCTCTAAATTACAATATTTTCACTTGTTGATTTCTAGAAAGGTGTGATAAATTCACTTGTCGCAATTTGCATCATTGGAAGGTGCGGCAATGTCCCATGTTTATGAGGTTTAAGGGTGCTATAACCATTTTACATGGGAAAAAAGAAGAAATTATCTAAGATTATAGAAGAGAAGCTTCGATGATGAGTTGTTTGACGAACGGTTTGGATCTCACCTGTCTCTCCTAATTTAGTGAGATCCTAACCTCTCATCCTAACCTCCTCATGGTTTCCTCTCTAATATATAAATGAAGGTATCTTCTAAAGGGAAAGGTTAATAAGGAATTGGTAATGAGATAATGGTGAATTGAGAATAGCTTATGATTTGTGAATGAGATATTGTGAGTCTCATTTTGGCTCTAAGAGATTTATCGACCGTTGGATAAATATCCCAATATTTATGTTTTTAAAAAGGAATTGGATCAAGCTTGAAGCTACAATTAATGAGGACAAACATCAGTTAAAAAGGTGTGATTTTTTATCATTTAGTATTTCATTTGAATCTAAGTAAAGGAGTGTGTTGTGTCTTGTTTTGTTCTAGTTTTGGGTTCCTCAACTAGGGGGATTATTTTATGTCCACATTTACGAAACTATCCACAACAAAAATGGTGACCATATTGGGGAGATGATCTTCTAGATTTGTTCTCCTAGTTTTCTTCTTGTGTTCTTTTTAATTCTTTTTTAGTCATCACCTGCCTTGTTTGATCATTTCATCCAAAATTCCACTAAAGAATCTGAGAAACTTTTTTTTTTTTTCTTAGTTTAATTTCTTGTCACATCCTTGTTTGAGGTACAGAGTGACATTGTCGCACTATGATATTCCTTATTCATCTGGTAACTTGACTTGTCATGTTGTCTATCAAAGAAACCTATGACAACCTCTGAAAAAATTATCTTTTCATTGTTCTTGCTTTTACAGATATTAGATATGATGATTGGGGTGTTTTTTGGTTGGTTTTTTCATAGATTTACAATCTTCTTGATGATCTGGAGTTTCTTTTTCACCATTTTATTTATATCTGAATTTTTTTATTATTTATCTTATCTATTTCGAATTGAAAAGGATATAATCTCTCAGTTAAGGCTTTGAGTGCTTTTTAGTTTCTGGTTTGGATTGTTTTCTAAAGGAGTTATATTTTAGGCATTTCGGAAGATTAATTTTTGTTTTGAAAGAAAGAAACCTCTCTCTCTCATGTATATAGGATTCATTGAATTAAAATACACATTTAACATCCTATTGCATGGTTTTTAAGTCAAGGTCTCACATAACAAGTTTCACTTCCATAACCCAGATTAAATAATAGCCTCTAAAATCAAGTGCTTAATAAAATTCATTCAACATTTGTTATTTCTCATAGAAAGGCAACGTTATTTTAGGGTAGATCTTTGGAATAGGTTGTGAATTTAACTTTCCATAGCTTTCAAACCAACATAGTATCTTGCGGTAGGGAGTGAAAATCCAACTCTCATATAGGCATAGTTAGGACCCCCCTCTCACATAGCGGATAAACAAGAGGTCATGTGTGGGAGAGCAACGAATATTACCCCTTCGAGGACTAACCAAACATAGTGGAACGATCGTATATTGTAGGCTCTTCTTGATAATCAGTTTTTTTCATTTGGTCTTGGAACTTCGTGAATTCCGAATCCATTTCGGGTCCTCTAGACCTTTTTTTTATCCTCTTGTTCTCAGTACTCTTGGAGAGTTTCGGACTTGATATCCTGCCCATAATTTTGGACCCGACTATCGCTTGTACTCACCCAAAGGTTGAAGTTGATTTAGTGACCTTATTTTCCACAATATCTAGATCCTTTACACGAGGTGATGGTGATGGGGAGTCTTCACTATACCTGGGTCAGACGTTGGTCAAACTCTCTAGATCCCATAACGGTGATGTGATGGGGAGTCTCACTATACCTGGTCGATATTATCGGGAACTCACCTCGAAGTTCTTTGGAGTGTCACCCGTGGCTATCATCATAAGGGGACCTCCAACACGGAGTATGTCCATTAATTAGGTTGCCACTGTAATTGATCCACCCACTCATCCCAACCCATTCTCACATGTTCTCGCTGATATTGGATTCCATCACCAACTAGTAGGTTCATTGTGATAATTTATTGCTTTGTTTGGTTTTCTTCCTAGATTTTATAGTGCGTGTTGTTAATTTTCTTAGTGGATATTAGAGTTGAGACTATATCTATGGCATCAATTCCTAAGTATAACAATGAAGGAATCCATTTTCCATGGATATTGTTTGTTTCTCCTTCTTCGTGATTACGTTGGTCCACCTTACATTACAACTTTGACTCTTCCTAGTCTCACGATTGGGTTACTGGTTTGGTTGTTTTCCACTCTAGTGAATGTAAATGCTCCTATTGCTTCACATGTAAACACTCCACCCCAAGATCATCAACTCCCTCATGTAGATCCTCTATCTTCTTCGCTTGTAGGTTCTTCTTCCTATTCCCTTCCTTCACCCAGTGAAATCTCTACAACTAGTAACCAAGGTGATAATGTAAGAAGAAGAAATGAAAGATTAAGAAGAAGAAAATAAGAAAGAGGGAAAGCTTCCAAAAACCACTCAAGACATGTTGGAAGCATTTAGTCATCCTTTGGGCATAATGATGGGAGTGTTGATGGTGTCGTTAAGTCTAAAAATCATAAACCCAAATTCCCTCAGGAAGCTTTTCAAGGGTGATCACCTTCTCAAGGATTTCCTTAGTATTCCTAAGGTTGTAGACGTGTGGTATCGGGTTTTTTATCAATCCTAGTCATCAGCCAATTTTAGGGTCAGTGCTACAGGACAACCCATTGAATTGTTGGAAGTTTTATAGTTGGGAGTGAGTTTTGTCATTGATGGCAAGCATTCCCGGATGGAAATGTGTCAAGACATTGTAAATCCGTATAGGAGGATCTCTACATGGAGGAAAAAGTCTCGAGCTGCTATATCCGAAAGTGCTGGTCCACCGCCGCTTGGATCTAGGAGAACCTCGTGCTCTTTAAAGTGAAAGGAGAAGTAGGCTTACAAAATCCCAAAAGAAGGAGGACCGGCCATATTCGCTAGGACATGTGGTCACATATTAACATTTCAATGACTGAAAATTCAAAGGAAGTTGAGGTGCTCTAACCCTCAAACTCGCGATATGAAAGATCGCGGAAATGATCTGGGTCGTTGAATCCAGAGGACACATGGCGAAGCGACAATTCTCACTGACTGAAAGTTCAAAGGAATGAGGTGCTCTATCCTTCCAACTCGTGAAATGTGAATGATGATATAATCTCGGCCATTGGATCGAGGAAAAATATGGACCATCGATCCAAGAAGGAAACGTGGCTAAATATCAACATTTCATTGACCTGAAAGGTCGAAGGAAGGATTTCTCTAACCTCTCTAACTCGTGAAATGGGAAATGACAATATAATCTCAGTCATTGGATCAAGGGACAACTGACCGGCCGACCAAGAAGTGACACGGAATCCACTGACCCATGACATCGCCATTGAGGACGCAAGCGCGATCGCCACCTCGAGCCGAAGGTTTCGGGAGTTTTATCATCAACACTCTCCCAAAGTCCCGAAAGATGAAGTTACGGGGTGGAGGATAGCCATCCGATCACCATGGATCGTGGACCGCTGATCCCGAGAGATAAGCCAAATGATTGGAAAGTGGTCATATCTTGTGGTCACATCGAGAGTTGTAGAGTAGAGCTTTAGTGCATCCAAGCCCGGCTTTGGATGCCCGGGTAACATGGAGAGTCGAGATCGCCTCATCATAGAATCCTCTAAACGCGAAATTGCAAAATGCATTTTCAAATTAGGCTCTGGTCAACGGCTGCTGGTCATGGGAAGGTAGGAGCATGCAAGATTATAGGCTCCATTTCAGATATTAGGAATTCCAAAGGAAGGAGTCAAGGAGACTCAATGTGAATCCCCAAACACCTAAATTGAGAAATGTAGTTTTGAGTTAAGATGTGGTCACCATTGGTGGTCATGGGAAGGTAGGAGCATGCAAGATTCTAGGTTCCATTTCAGATATCGGGAATTCCAAAGGAAGGATTCAAGGAGACTCACCAGAGAATCCCTAAAACAAGAAATTGCAAAATGCATTTTCAAATTAGGTTGTGGTCATTGTGTGGTCGGTTGAGTGGAAGGAGCTAGTATAGCTAGGCTCCATTTGACGGAGTTGGATGAGTCAAGGGATTCATGGGAGAATCATCATGCCTAAATCGCGAAAATGCACTAATGGGGCTATGGTCACGCCGTCCTATCAGCAGAAGTGAGGGGAAGGATCTAGAAAAGATAGGCTCCATTTCGGATTTTTCACAATTGGAGCGAGGAAACTCGCACTGTGAATTCTTCCTCGAATAGGGCATTTTCATGAGTGGATGTAAATCACCAAAACACTTCAATAGGCGTTTGGTCACTGCTTGAGGCCACATGTGAAAGGAAAGGGATTAGCCAGAAAGGATAAATGCCCACTGTAAATTTTTCCTCAAGAAGACAGAAGGCGAGAAACGCATGAAAGCACAAAGATTCTCTCAGTAACTGCCAAAAGGAAGTGATTACAACTGCCAGAGAATTTGAAGAGCCTCGTGGTGATCGACGGAGAAGACGAAGAGTCTCAATGCAACTACCAGTGGATTTTAGACTCATCATAGAGTCGAATGACAGATGGAAGTGGGGAAAAGACTGTTACAGTCATCAAAGACAAAAGATCTCAAGAGAAGGGCTAGTGATGATGAATGCAGTGAAGTGTATGCAATGGGATAACTCTTGCAACATGCACAAGGTGCACAAAGACTATAAAAATGTAGAACATAGAAGAGATCTTGTTGTTGCTATTGTGAGTGATGGCCATGCGTAGAAGCATGACGCAGGAGCCGAAAACACAAAAGAAGAAAAGAAATGCATATGCATTAACTGTAAGAAGAAGAGAAATTAGGTGTGCATGCTGCAGGAGAATATCGTAAAGAAGAGGATGAAAGTAGGAAGACACCGGGATAGGGAAGAGCAGCAACATAGCATAATAGTGGGATAAGCCCGTAAGCTAATGAAAACTATTGATTCACTGTAATAAATTAATAGAAAGCAAATTTTATATCGTGGTGGTTGGGAGGTGCCAGACGACTGCTGTCCCTTAATTTCAAGTAGGTGCTTGAACATAGGAGCTATATCTTCCATCTAGCTAAGTGCAAAGAGAAACCAGGTGGCGTGGGTGGGTGCAAGGGAGAACATTGGTTGTCCTGACATAATCGGTCGTGCCCCAGATGAATGGATGTCAGAAAGCCCATCCATTTGGTAAAATGGAACATCTGTGTGGAGTTGGTACTTTCTAAAGTGCTAGAGAAACCAGAGAGTTGGTGCCTTCAGCAAAGATCTCAAAATAGAGGTGGTGGCCCCCACATGATGGTGCCTGCAAGAATGATAATGTATGGAAAATAACTATCATATAAAGAATAAGAGGTTTTCACCCTTTTATGGTTTCCTTGGGAATATTTGTCTCTTTGTTTCTCACATATGTGAATGACGCTGAAAGTACCATTGTTTATTTATCTACATTATTGTGATCATCAATGAGAGTTATGTAAATTGTTTAAAAATGCATATAATTGTTTAAGCACCGTGGACAATTGATTCACCCCCCTGGTCCAACAATTGGTATCGAGTGGGCCTTTATCTAAGTATAGATCCGATATTAAAACATGTCATCCTGAAGGACTCAACCAATAAGTCCCTTATGTTCAATAAATAAAAAATTCCTTCCTGAAAGTTAGAACCATAAACCTACATAATGGCTTTAGGTGCGTATGTCCGGGATGTGGTAGAGACTATTTATGTAAAGCCAGCTTGTACTAGTTAATAAGGATGACAATCTATAATTTAGCTTCAACACTAAGGCTATGAATGTTATCCTAAGTGGGCTTGCAAAAGTTGGTTTGTAAAAGTTATGAATTTAGAAACTGCCAAAGAAATATGGGCCAAACCTTATTAGCAGCTTTATGAAGGTAATGAGAAGGTAAAGGATGCCAAGCTTCAAACCTACGAGTACAGTTTGAAATAACTGAATATGAGAGAGGATGAAACTATTGGAAAGTAGTTTCCGAGAGTTGAAGAACTAGTAAATGCAATGAAAGCATTTGGTGGAAAAAATGAGGAACCCTCTTTAGTTCAAAAATTTTGAGATCTCACCAGATAGGTTCAACCCGAAAGTCTCTTCTATAGAAGAACTTAATGACCTAAAATCCTTGGCGCTTTGATCAACTTCTAGGAATGTTGAATGCATATGAAATGAGAATAGTTAAAGGATAAACCCACCTCCAGAGAACTATTCAAAGGCATAAGAATGAAGATTCTGCGTCTGATGAAATTGAAGAAAAATTTTGTGAGAAGACTAAAGAAGGGATGAGGCAAATACAAAGGTAAACCGGACTTTCAAATGTTTCAACTGTGGTAATATAGGTCATTTTTCAAATAAATGTCCCCACAAAATAAAGGATCGACATATGATGATGAGGAGAAGTAAAAAATCTCTTTTGAGATGACATGACTGATATGAAGAAGACATTAGAGAATGATTTCATGCTTATGGATAAAGAGGATTTCATGGATAATAAAAGCAGGGAAGTGATGCTAATGAAGAAGAAGTTGTGGTTGATATGGAAGAACCCATCAATGCACTTGAAGAGATTGACAGACTCGGAATTAAGACGAGAAAACAAAAAAAAAAAAATTGTTGATACAAATAAGAAAGGGAGTAAAGAATATGATGAAGACTTTGTCCCACTAAAAGTGGAATTAGAAGAAAGGCACCAAGACATTTTGAAACAACAGTTATCAAAAGAAGGCAAGATGTGAAGCTCTAAAAAAGGAAGTAGTGAAAACTAGGGGAAAGAGTTGGAGAAGTTTCAAGCCTCAGAATCATCAGAATTTGTCAAGTATCAAAAGCCTCGAAGAATTGGCCACCATTATGATTCAGCAAAGAAACCCAAATATGAAAACAGGTCCGTTATGAAGAGGGATCAAGTAGTGATCAACCAAGCAACAAAGAACCCACCAAGTTTGTCAAATCTACCATCAGTGACAACAAAACCCACACAAACAAAAGAAGATAATCAACTCTAAGAGGAGTAATGAAAGAGGTACCAAAACTGAAACTATAGATTAGAGAAATAACGTACCTATGTTCAAAGAAATCATCAAGATGGAATAAATCCGACCTTCTTAAAGAAGACAACCAGCCTGCGTACAAAGTATTTTCTATGGATACTTCGTTACTTTGTTCTAACTTTGGCTACAAAGATGTAAACCGCTCTTTTGATATAAATGACATGAGAAATCAAAATATTCAAGGAACAAATATCCGTCGCAACAAAGAATGAGATAGTCAAGTAAAAAACAATCACATACTGCAAATAATGTGATGGTTGGAAAAAGGATGCAAATTAAACATAAAAATCGTTATGATACTTTATTCAACGAACTTAATATTACACCGCCATAATTGACATAAAGTCAGGACCTGCCGCTAAGCTGAACCACGAGCCATATTTGAACCCCTAATCTAAAAATGTCAAGGTTTGGAAGAAGAAAGTAGATGACTAGTGTGGACTAGTGTTGTCAACCCAAAGACAACATAACCCCTAGTATATTGACAGTTGATGCTCCACATATGATTCGATACAAAAGGTAAGTTTCTCATCTCTAAGGAAAGAAAATCGAAACATAACCTTGAAATGATTCTCTAGGTAAACCTAAGGTAAAGGGATGGTGAGTCTAAGTAATGGAAAAGGAAAAGCTAGGAATGGTCTCTTGTAGATGGGTTGAAACATAATCTCTTAGTGTAAGTCAAATGTGTGATGTGAGGATGTGAAGTGGTGTTCACTTTCAAGGACTGCAAGATAAAGTTTGTAAACTCAGGACAAGTGTTGGCCAAAGGCATAAGGACAAAGAAATAATGTATATGTGTCAAAGAAGATAGAGAAGAGGTCATCTAAGAAAAAACATGATCAGAGATGGTTATGGCATAGGAGACTTGAACATCTAAAATTTCACCACTTAATCGCTAAAAATCTTGGTAAGAAGAAAATATCTTCCAAGAATATCAAAGCCAAGATTCTATGTGTAAACTCGCCAAGTAGGAAAGCTAGCTAGGACATAGTTTAAATCCAAGAGCTCTGATTTCAACAGAGAAACCACTCCAACTACTTCCATATGGATTTATGTGTGGACCATCAAGATGTGAAGGCACGTGGAAATAAAACTACTTCATGTTGATTCTCATTGATGATTACCTGTGACTTACTTGGGTTGCCTTTCAAGGAAAAGTCGGGCGACGGAGAAATCTAAAATATTTAAGGATTTAACCGAGAATCAAACATGCAAAAGATTAAGCAGCGCGAAGATTAGACAGAGGAGGAAAATTTATGTCAAGTGAGTTCATGGAATTCTCATGGATAAAAATGGGATCAAAAGAGATACACAATCCCAAGAACTCACAACAAAATGGAGTAGTTTCTAGAGGCAAAACATAACAATTCAACAAATGGCCAGTCAATGATGAATGAGAAGAAAAATGGTCAAACCTAATTGGTAGAAGAAATACACACAATATTCCATTTTCTTAACAAATCCCACCTCGACCACAAACCGACAAGAAACCTTATGAACTGTGGTATGGGAGACCTCGTCCTAATCAAAACACTTCCAAAGTCTTTGGGAGTAAGTGTTACATAAAGAATAATGATGAGAACCTTGAAACCATGATGAGGGCTGATGAAGGAATCTTATTAGTGTATTCTACAAATAGTAAAGGATACTGATGTTATAATAAGAGGTTGCATAGATTGGTTGATTGTATTGGCATAAAATTTGATGAAGGAATCCCAGAAGAGAGGTGAACAATATTGAATCAACAACAAAGGATATAGATGAAGTTGAAGTCGAATAGGTAGTCCAATAGGGAACAAGAAGACTCACGTGATGAATTATAAAAATATTCAAAAGTGCACTCAAATCAAAGATACAACATCAAGTCTCCGTAATCACTCAAAAAGAATCATCCTGCAAGCTCACATAATTGGTGAAAAGACAAAGGTGTACAAACTAGAGGAAGGCTAATCAAAAACATCGAACAAACACATATAGCCTTCATCCATGTTGGAACCCAAGAACTTCAACGAAGCTAGCAAAGATGACCTTCATTGGGTTAAAGCCATGAATGATGAACTTGATCGATTGAGAAAATAATAATTTGGAGATGGTTCCTAGACTTGAAGGTAAAATATCATTGGTTCCAAATGGATATTTAAGAACGGGAAATGAATGAGAAGGGACAAGTTGTCAAGAACAAAGAAATATTGGTATGTAAGGGCTATGCTAAAATAGAAGGACTAGATTTTGATGAAACATTTGCACCAATAGCAAAAATAGAAGAGATCAGAATATTTCTTATCTATGCTTGTCATAAAAGGTTTAAATTCTATCAAATGGATGTCAAGTTAGCATTTCCTAAATGGAGATTTAAAAGAAGAAGTTTATATGGAACAACCAGAGGGTTTCTAACTGATAGATAATCCTAACCTAGTATGCAAGTTGAAGAAAGCCTTTATATGGGTTAAACAAGCTCCTCGCGGCTCCTGGTATTACGAACTAGACTAGTATCTCCAAGACAAAGGGTTAAAGAGATCTAATATTGACAACAACACTTCATATATCAAAACAGAGGATAATGACTAACCTCCGTGGTTATTCATGTAAATGACATCATCTCGCATGTAATACCGATTCATTAGTACAATGGTTTGCTTCCGCCATGGAGTCCTCGAGTTGAAATGTCTATGATAGGGTAACTGTCATTTTTCTTGGTCTGTAAATTATTCAGAGGTCTGAAGGGATGTTTCTTTCTCAAGAAAAAATATCTAAGAGAAATTCTTTGAAAAGGTTTCAAATGAAGATTCTAAACCTGTGGGCACAATTCCTATGGTTATCCTGGATGCAAATTAAGCAAGGATGATGAATCATTTGATGTTGATCAAAGTTCATATAGGTCAATGATATGAAGCCTATTGTATATCACAGCATCCCATCCAGACATAATGCATGTTGTTGGAATAGTAGGAAGGTATCAGGCATCACCCAAATAGAGTAATTTACTAGCTGTCAAAAGAATATTCAAATATTTGAAAGAAACAATGAACTATGGCCTATGGTATCCTAAGAATCAGAATTTTCAATTACCAGTCTACTCAGATGTTGATTGGGTTAACTGCATGGATGAAAGGAAAAGCACGAGTGGAGGTGCGCTCTTCTTAGGAGATTCTCTAGTAGCGTGGTTGAGTAAAAATCAAGGTTCCATTTCTTTATCAACAACAGAGGCAGAGTACATTGTTGTTGCTACTTGTTTTACTCAGGTATTATGGATGATTCAGACACTTGCAGACTTGGAGGTAAAATATATTGCACCAATCCCAATTCATTGTGACAACACTAGTGCCATAAGTGTGTCAAATAATCCTGTATTCCACTCCAAGACCAAGCATATTCCCATAAAATACCATTTTCTGAGAGAGCAGATCCCCAATCAAATTGTTCAGGTTCATTGCATTCCAACCACGGAATAAATTGTAGACATATTTGATAAACCCCTAGCCAAGACACCATTTGAATATCTCCATCAGAAGTTGGGTATCATCTCGTCTCAAACCTAAGAGAGTCCATTCTATTAGGGGGAGTATGTGCTGGTTACATATCTGATACGTCCAACGAAGTACTTCAACAGCTCAGGGGGAGCATGTTTTCTTTGACATTGATGTCAAAGGGGGTGAAAAGGAGTGGAGTGGTCCAGACTGGATGCTATAGCTAGAGGTCCAATCAGATTAGCGCAGCCATTCGGGGTTGCCATCAATGCCAAAGGGGGAGATTGTTGGCAGGTTTACAGTTGGGAGTGAGCTTGTCATTGATGGAAAGAACAGCGATGGAAAGAGCAATGATGGAAAATATGCTTGGAAGACATCGTAAGTTCAGATAGGAGGAGAAAACAGATGGAGGACATATCTCGAGCATTAGATCCTAGCATGGGGTCCAACCGTCATTGGATCCAGGAGAACCTGCACGTTCTTTAAAGTGAAAGGAGAAGCAGGCTTACAAAATCCTGAAAGCAGGAGGACCATCCATCTTCAGGCAGGACATGTGGTCACAAATCAACATTTCTCTAACTGGAAATTCAAAGGAAGGAGGTGCTCTAACCCATTGAATTCGCGATATGCGAGATCGCAAAATGATCCTGGCCATTGAATCCAGAGGACACATGGCGAGCGATTGGCATTTAGCTGACTGAACGGTCAAAGGCACAAGGTTCTCTATCCTTCCAACTCGCGAAATGCGAAATAAAAATATAATCTCAATCGTTGGATCAAGGACAAATATGGACCATTGATCCAAGAAGGACATGTGGCTAAAGATCATCATTTTGCTGACTTAAAGGTCAAAGGAAGGAGGTTCCCTAACATCTCAAACTCGTGAAACACGAAATGACAATATAATCTCAGTTGTTGGATTAAGGAAAAATTTGTACCATTGATCCAAGAAGTGACACATGGGAGCCACTTGGCTCATGACACGTCATCAAGTGATGCAAGAGTGACGTCACTCTGAGAGTTTAGATTCGGGAGTTTTAGAATCAACACTCCCCCAAAGTCCCGAAAGCTAAAGTTCTGGGGTGGAGGATAGTCGTCTGATCACCATGGATCGTGGACCATTGATCCAGAGAACAAAGAACTCAAATGATTAGCGAGTGGTCATATCTCATGGTCACATCGTCGAGAGTTGGAGAGTAGAGCTAGTGCATCCAAGCTCTGTTTTGGAGTTCGCAACATGGAGACTCAAGATGACTCATAACAGAATCCCCAAAACGTGAAGTTGCGAAATGCATTTTCGAATTAGGCTGTGGTCACCGTTGGTGGTCAAGTGAAGGTAGGAGCGTGCAAGATTCTAGGCTCCATTTCGGATATTTGGAATCCCATAGGAAGGAGTCAAGGAGACTCACGGGAGAATCCCCAAAACACAAAATTGTGAAATGCATTTTCGAATTAGGCTGTGGTCACCGTCGGTGGTCACGTGAAGGTAGGAGCGTGCAAGATTCTAGGCTCCATTTCAGATATTGGGAATTCCAGAGGAAGAATTCAAGGAGGCTCACAGGATAATCCCCGAAACATGAAATTGCAAAATGCATTTTCGAATTAGGTTGTAGTCACCGCCGGTGGTTGTGTGAGTGGAAGAAGCTAGCATAGCTAGGATCCATTTCAGGTACCGGGAGTTGGAGGACTCAAGGGACTCACGGGAGAATCCATGAAGTGTGAAATTGCAAAATGCGCTTTCGAATGGGGTTGTGGTCATAGACAATGGTCATATCAGCGAAAGTAAGAGGAAGGAGCTAGCAAATCTAGGCTCCATTTTAGATTTTTCACGAGTGGAGCGAGGCAACTCGTAGTTGTATATCCTGGATTGTGAAATCGTGAAACCCTTTCTGAATAGGCATTTGGTTATCGCCTGAGTCAACATGTGAAAGGAAAGGGATTAACCAAAAAGGATAAACACCCACTGTAAAGTTTTCCTCAAGAATACAGAATGTGAGAAATTCATGAACACATGGAGATTCTCTCAGTAACTGCGAGAAGGAAGTGATTGCATCTTCCATAGAATTCGAAGATTCTTCAGGGTGATCGACAAGGAAGATGAAGAGTCTTGAGGAAACTACCAATGGAGTGTAGACTCATCATAGAGTTGATTGACATATGGAATTGGGTCTAAGACTATTATAGTCAACAAAGACAAAGGATCTCAGGAGAAGGGATAGTGATGATGAACGCATTGAAGTGTATGCAGTGGGATAGCGCATGTAGCATGCACAAGGTGCACAAAGACTGTAAAAATGTAGAACAGAGAAAAGATCTTACTGTTTCTATTATGAGTGATGCACGCATGTAGAAGCATGATGTGTAGGAGATGAAGCACAAAAGAATAAAAGAACAGAGATGCATATCTGTGAGAAGAAGATAAAGTCGAGGTGTGCATGTTGAGACAAAGGAGAAGATCAGAAAGATGAAGAGGATGCAAGAAGGAAGACATTGATGCAGGTAGAGCAGAGAAAGATAGTATAAGAGTGCCTAGTAAGCTAATGACAATAATTGAATCACTGTAATAAATTCATAGAAATCAAAGTTTTATATTCCAAGGTGGTTGGGAGGTGCTAGGGAGGATTGTTGTCCTCTGAATTTCAAGTAGGTTATTGAACGCAGGGAGTTATAGCTTCCATATGGTTGCAGCCAGAGAAACCAAGGTGGAAGGGTGGTGGAAGGGTGGTGCAAGGGAGAAAATTGGTTCTCTGATATACAGGTCGGTGCATGTATGAATGGAAGTTGGTGCTTCCATCCAATTGGTGCTGGAACATTCAGGGAGCTGGTACTTCCTTCTAGTGGGTGCTATAGAAACCAAAGAGTTGGTGCTCTCAACAAGTAGAATATTGCAAAATAGAGGTCGTAGACTGATCCATATGGATATTGGTGGACACCCACCTTTTCCAACTAGCTCAAAACAGTTTTCTGACAATTTTGGCAATTTACTATTTTTAGCAGTTTTAACTTTCGGTGCCATTTTGAGGGCCTAAATGAAGGTTTTTCTGGATAAAGATCCTCAATTATAGTTGAAGGCATTATTGATCCTCCAAAATTATTATCCTCGACGATACCTTTCCAACGGGCTATCACACGCCTAAAACGGAGATCATATGCAAAAGTTACGACCCTGGGAAGTTGATGTACTAACTTACCCAAACGGGGCCCACATGACTTTTGGCGCTTCATCTCCTAGGGTTAGGTTTTTGGATGTCTAGGGTTTTTGGAATTATTTATTATTGTAAAAAGGCCTTCAGATACTCATTGTAACTTTCTTCTTGCGAATGCGCGCTGTCGTCACATCTCTTCTCAGAGATAAGCCGCCACCATTCCACCAAGCTTGTTTCCGCTGCATTTTACAATTTTAGCTTATTTCGTTATTGAATAGAAAACCAGTTTTATTGTATCTCTGTTATTTTGTGTTAAGCACCTGTTAATAATATGTATTCATTTCATTCTTCTCATAAAATCCGGATCATAGCCTCATTATGAGTTGGTGCTCATAAGAATGATAATGTACAAAAAATAATTATCATAAAAAGAAGAAGAGGTTTTCACCCTTTATGGGTTTCCTCAGGAATATTCGTCTCTGTATTATACATGTGTGTGATTGATGTTGAATACTATACTTCTTATTTATTGTGATCATCATTTAGATTTATGTAATGAGTTTAAAAATGGATATAATTGTTTAAGCACAGTGACAATTGATTCACCCCCCCTCTCAGTTTTCCAACATGACTAGTAATCAGATTGGAAGTAAGACGTGTAAAGTCAAATTTACTTGTTTACTATGTAAGGAGATGAACCGCACCTACCTTTTTCCACACATGTATGAAGCCTAAAAATTGTTGGAAGACCTTGTTGTTTATTAAAAACATCTTCCACCCAGTTATCATAAACGTTCTCCCAACCCACCATTGGTTGATGAATTGGTCAAATTGGTTCCATCCTCAGTTAATCCGGTTAACCAAGTGGTCAATTTAGTTTCATCCTCAATTGACCTAGTTGATAAAGTGGTTGATATGATTCTGTCATCGTTCGATCCCACTCTTCCATTGAAGAGAGAAACCCAATTGATCAATATCATTACCTCCTCGATCGATCTAGTACAACAAGTGGTCAAATCAATATCCCCATGAATCGATCCCACTCCTCCTTTGAAGAGTGAGGATGTCGCTCAGGTATTTCTTGTTACCATAGATTCTTTCGGACAAGGGGGCATTCCACCTATTCCAATGATACCCACTCCAATAAATGCGATTACCATTGATTAGAATGCTCTAAAAAAACCTCATCTTCATTCTCATGCACCTTTCCAAATCGTTGTTCAGGTTTGTGGTAGGAATATTCCAAACACTATAATAGATGGAGGAGCTTCTATTATCATCCTCTCCTCGAATGCTTGAAAATATCTTGGTTCACCTCATCTTGCACCGGTGACTCAGAATCTGTTGGATTTTAACAGAAGGACTAGTCAACCTTTACGGATCCTTCATTAGTTTCCTCTTACTTTGGGAGGGAATTTTTTTATTTATTGATTTGATGGTAATACACAACCCCTTGCATTTTAATTTTCTCCTTGGGCGATACTATGTTTATTCTATGAAGGTTGTTGTGTCCATGGTATTTCAAGTGATGTGTCTCCCCCATAATGGAAACATAGTGACCATCAACCATCTTTCACTCATTGGCCCTCATATGATAGTCAACCATCAGTATTCCCTGAATGGTCCTTATATGCCAACATCATCTACCTTGCCACAGGTCAATTATGTGGCAACATGTCTCATGCATTCAAATCTGAGTGAGAAGGACTCTCTCCCTTCCTCTGACTTAGATTTGGTAGTTGACATGGTGATTTCTTCGATAGGTATTTTAGAGCTCAATATCCCTACCCCTATCACAACCCTCGACATGTATTCCTTCCTTGGTATTGTACTTCTATCTAGGAAAGATCTTTTGGAAGCCATGATCAAGGTTTGTCCCTTGAAACTTTTTCCTTCCAGAGAATTTTCCTCTTGGAATCCATGATCAAATAGAGTTATGAGCATAATTTAATTGATAATTTCAAGATCGTTAAAAACTGAAACCAACTTTGAGAAGAATTCATGTTTCTGTGTCAATCTCATTTAAAAATGAAACAGAGGGCCTCAATCATAGTTTCTAGTTTTAATCTTGTGTAAAAATGAAACCTACCTCACAAGCATAGTTCTCGTTTATGTGTCAAGATCATTAAAAAATGAAACATTTACCTCTCCCATTGAGTCGCATCTTTCATAAAAACTTGTAAATGAACCTTCCTTTCATCTTCCTATAACAATTGATCCTTTTTCTTCCTCTAGTAAACATTTTCCTATTAGTAGCCAACACTCTAATTTGGTACAGAAATTGGAAAGAACATAAGAGTTGGCAGATGAAACGAAGCTTGGGGGGCATGTCTCCATCCTTTGATCATCAGTCTGGAGTTAAGACACTAGATTTTCAAGCTGGGGG